>CAUYPO010047256.1:0-57155 GCA_963574435.1 Cheirogaleus major
CCTAGCACTCTGGGAGGCCGAGGTGGGCGGATCGTTTGAGCTCAGGAGTTCGAAACCAGCCTGAGCAAGAGCGAGACCCCATCTCTACTAAAAAATAGAAAGAAATTAATTGGCCAACTAAAATATAGAAAAAAAAAAAAAATGAGCCGGGCATGGTGGCGCATGCCTGTAGTCCCAGCTACTCGGGAGGCTGAGGCAGAAGAATCGCCTGAGCCCAGGAGTTTGAGGTTGCTGTGAGCGAGGCTGACGCCACGGCACTCTTGCCAGGGCAACAGAGTGAGACTCTGTCTCAAAAAAAAAAAAAAAAAATTGATTTACAAAAAGAGCAGAGGGCTAGATTTTGCAGGTGACTAGTTTGTTGACCTCTGCTCTAAATTAAGAAGAAAAATATAACATTTCAGGTAGCAAATCTGCACTGTTTTTGTGAATTCCAGCTAGTCTTTTTTAGGTCGATGAATTAATCGATCAGTATTATCTTTTATTTTGTTACTTTCCTATATATGTAGTATGTCTTGTTTGCCTGTTAGTCTAATCAGGAAGAATTTTTCTTACTATGTGAAGAAAAGTTGTGGAAATATTCATTGTGCCACCCTGCTGAATTATCTTCTCTTTCTAAAAGAATTTTTCAACACTTAGATCTTAAACTCAGTTTTTATAGAGGCAATCAAAAACAGAGAAAATGCAATGGTTAAATTAAAATAATTTCTTCATGCAGTTTGGGGCTAAGGCAACCTGAAAAATCATATTATATGCTTGTTTTATTATTTGGAAAATTTTGAAAGAATTGAGCCAATTACTTTTAAAAAGATTAAATGGTCTTGACTATGAATGCAAATCTAAATCCTAATGTTCTCTTAGTTGCCACTATTTTAAATTATGGTATATTTTAGACCTTTTTTGTTGTTGTTGTAGAGACAGGTTCTTGCTATGTTACCCAGGCTGTTCTTGAACTCCTAGGCTCAGGCGATCCTCTCGCCTCAACTTCGTGAGTAGCCAGGACTATAGGAATGTACTACCACATTTCCTAATTTAAAAAAATTTTTTTTGTGGAGATGGGTCGTAGCTATGTTGCCCAGGCTGGTCTAGAACTCCTGGCCTCGAGCAATCCTCCAGCCTCAGCCTCCCAAAGCATTGGGACTATAGGCATGAGCCACCACACTTGGCCTCTTATACCTTTAAAATGTTATTTTTGTATTCAACTAACTCTGTCTTTAAGTATTTAAAACTGTGCTTTCCCTTATCCATTAGACATCCTCTTTTTCATTATTTAGGCAGAGGAAAACTATCCTGAATTTTAAATCTTAACTTTGTTATTCTGCAACTTTGTTTCATTCAGATATGTAGCTCTGACATCTTTGTTGAAGACGGTGCAGACAGATCATAATGCAGTACAGAGACACAGAAGCACAATCGTGGACTGTCTTAAAGATTTGGATGTCTCAATAAAACGGTAACAAACTGAGAATCTTTTTCAGTCTAGTGGTTTTGGTAAATTAAGTGACAGAAACAGATTCTTAATGGTTTGTCTCCCCCCCATACTTTATAGTAGTTTTGAGAGCAAAAGTGTTGACATTGGTATATTTAGTCATTGTGTTCACAGATGAACTGTCTGCAGAATGAGTGCAGAGAGAGTTTTTTTTTTATAAAGGATTGGCAGGGAGACGTTTAGGTCAATTAAGGGGGCCAATAAGAAATACTTAAGTGCACACTAAAATTGTCTTTGGTTCTTTAATAAATATAACAGATACAGATAAGTTGGGCAGTTTACTTAACAGAAGTACTGTGCTTTGTGTGTTGGAGGATGAAAATAAGGAGTGATCCATCGGCTAAGTGTCTTATCACAATGCTGAAACTCAAATTGCTGACAACACACATTTTTTACAGTACTTATGCCCCAGGATCCAGAAGGCAACCCATGTTTCTTAGAACAATGTATCCTGAGATGACTATTAGATAGCAGATAGCACTCTCCCCCAAAAGCATACATCTCTTCCCCCAGTGGAGCAATTCTACTGGTTCTCCTCTTAGAATTTAGATGTTTGTAAAACCTAGCTATAATTGGCTTCAGTGAACTTTCAGTTGTATGTTCAAATTCAGAACAAAGTAGATTTAAAATGATCTCTGAAACCAGTTACAAAGATTTATTGATACTGAGTTTCTTTTATTTGCATGGAAGAGGTGCTATGTGCTTGGGCAATCTTGGACTTAGTAACATCAACTTTTATGCAGTGCTTTGCAAAGGGTTTTATAAGCACCCTGTCAGTTGGTTCTCAGAGCAAGCCAATGGGAGAGCCTAGGCTAGGCAATTATTTCTACCCCCAATTAACAAATCAGTTAAAATATGGCCCCAAAGGGATCAAAGGACTTACCCTAAACCTTAATCCTTAAAAGGGGCATTCCTGGGAACAGATATTAGCCTTCTGACTCCTATTGTGTTGTTTCTCTATAGCTCATTACTGGGCTTTGAATTTCAAAGATTCTGGAGATTCAAAGTAAAAGCTCAGATTCTGCGGCCAAACTGCCTCGTTTTAAATCCTAGCTCTGTCTTTTATAGATGGGATCAAATTACTTAAACTTTCAGTGCCTCAGTTCTCTCATATATAAAATGCAGATAGAAGAGCACCCGCTTCATGGGGTTATGCAGGATTAATTGAATTAATATATGTAAATTACACAAACACTATATAACAGTTAGCTATTATCTCTCTAGGGATTGAATTTTTGTTGCTTTTATGTTAGCCAAGAACCTTAATAAGTTCTTTGTATTAAATTAGCATTTTTGAAAGTCAGTGTACATACAGTGTTTGAAATTATTGACCAAATACAGAAATATATATATATATATATATAATAACCTTAGAACTTTTATATGTTAAACATATTCATTTTTGCCTTCTTGGCAAATTTAATAGGCAGTTATAGAAACTCTTATTTCCCCTCAAAGCACATGCCATTTTTTTCCTTTTTGTGGCTCTCATTTTCCCTTTGAGTTTGGTTTTAGTCTAATTTTCTGTATACCTTTTGATGTAAAGTATGTTACATCATCTTTGCACAAAAGTGGGGTATAATAGATGTAGAAAATGGTGACTTAATGTGTCCCATTTTTAGGGAATAATGCAGAGAGGTATTATCATTGGGTAAAGATTTTGTTGCCCCTCCTTTTGAGCCTCTTAAATAATTCTAAATTTCAGTTTCATGGAATAAACTGTTGAACCCAAACCACATATTGGATCATTAGTAGTATATCTCTTAGGGATTTTTGAAGAAAAATATTGAATGAAGATTCAAAATATCAGAACTAACTTTGATTAACCACTTCGGTACCAGCGTCGACTATAGTCGACAGCCACAGATGAACGTGAGCGTCAACTTTAGTCGATAGCCAAAAGCTTTTACTTTTATCTCTGCAGTTGCAGTGTGTGCGCTCAGCTAATAAGTTACTACGAGTCTGTGACCTTTTAACAAGTCCTTAGTAGGAATTATTATAGTTATTTTCCTAAAGCTGACTGTAAAGTAAAACAAGCTTTCAGTGTTTTAAAGCTTTCCTCATCACACAAGAGCAAAACGGATTTGTCATCAATGCACAGCACAAACTATCGTGCGGACTATGAGTGCCGGCTGTGGGCAAGGGTTCGTGGCCGGTGAGCGCGGTACCGAAGTGGTTAAGTAAGGACACATATAAAGAAAACCAAAGCTCCAACATCAAGAAGCTTTCAGTCTAGAAAGGGAAGCAGTCATAGTAACAGAAATGATAATAATATTACACTACTAATAATATCAGCAATAACAGTAATAGCCAACAAACACTGCATACTTGATGTATTCTAGACACTCTGTAGTTTCTTCCTGCTCAAGCTTTCATATCATCTCCTCTAGCAACTTTCAGATCCAAGGTATATAGTCTATTCATGTGCAATTGAGGATCAGAAAAGTTAAGGAAACTGTGTCTAGAAGTAGCAGAGTCAGGAAGCCTCATGCCTTGTCTGTACCCGAACAAAAGGCAGGTGGTGGAGGAACAGAATGAGGAAACATCTTGAAGCCGCCCTGTTTGGTGGTTAAGGGGATTTGAGGGAAGAAGTCTGAGTGACAGAGACTTATGAATATGGTGGTAGGGATGGTGTTGATGGAGAAGGCATCTGAAACAGGGAGAAAGGCAGATTACCAAAACTGATGGGCTCATGTTCCTTGAAGGTAGTTTCTATCTAGGAAAGAATTTATCAGTAAGAATTATCCATTGACATATATGGATTTTCTTTATTTTTTAAAAATTAAAAATATTTGTCTTTCTCAGAAATGTTGTTTGAAACTGACCAATTATTTGGAGAGATTAGACAATTCCTTCTTCCCTCTCATTTGCTACTCACACATCTCATTCATTCATTATTAACTATTGCCATCCTGCATATAAAAGTTCTAGAAATTAATTTAATTGATTTAATTTCTTACAGCTGTTGCTGTCTTTGCTTTGCTTTGCCTTGCCTTTGTCTTGCTCTTGTTTTCGCCCTTGGAAATCATGTTCTACCTGTAATAACAGGTTCCCCTCAAAAATTTTCAGGTGGATCTAACATGTCCAACTCCACTTTTGCTTTACTCTAAATCCTGAACCTAGGCAATCTCATTCTGTTCACACTAACCTTTGCTTTCTTAGTGAGAATATATGCTACTTAGGGTGGCATTCAGTACAATTCTGGGAGTCAGAGAATGAATAGATAATATTTCCACATAAGCATCCTGATGTGTGGGTGCTTGAAGGCTCTCTCTTTGGGATAGATAGGTCATCCCCCTTGCCCCACCTTCCCAACTATATGGCTCAGGACATAATTTGTGCTGCAGATCTTTGGAAACAATCACCTTTGTTGACTTGGCTTGGAGCCAACCTAGCTTTTGGGGAATATTTGTGATAATTAATGTTTGGTCAAATGGCAGGCAGTTACAAAGTATATGAAGAGGAGAGTAGCAGAGACCAAGGTAAGATGCATTCTGACATGGGTTTCCCAAATCTTGGGACAAAAACAAACAAGGAAAGAAACTCAGATTCCTATTAAGTTAAGGTATTTTTACAGAAATTCCCATTGATTTCTCAACACCAACTAGTGAGTTAGTTATAAATAGCCCAATTTTATAGATGAGAATGATTAAGTTCATAATGTTGAGGGACTTACTCTAGGTCCCATAGCAAGTAAGTGATTGAACCAGGAATTAAATTTAGTTATGAATCCAATAATGCTCTTGAATATTCTAAATCCACTTTTACCAAATTCACTTATCCAATGTAAAACAGGCAATAGAGTCCTTCCCAGTGACATTTCTGTAGTTTCATGCATTTCTCTTCTACTCATCATTTTAATGAATTCTTCAGTACACTCATTTTTAAAAATCACACTGTCCTCTCCTTTTGCTCTCTATGATAATAGCAGAGATCAACTGTCAACAGATGTGAAAGTTTACAGATCATTAAATTCTCCTCTACAATGCATCCTCAGAAATGCCCTGGTGTCAAAGGACCTCCTCTTTCCCATCTGAAAGGATTAGTTTTAGAATAGTTTTGTCCCAAACTAGTAACTTAGTCAATTTTCTCCAACATGCAATTAACCTGAACGATTCAGGAAATAGAGGCCATTGTGAGATCAATTACACCTGGGCTCCTCTCCACATCTGTATCCTTATCTTCCCACCTACTAGGCTATTTGCCTTCCCTTAAAGACCTTCACTGGGTCATCTAAAAGTTCTGCGACAGATGGTTCTTCAACAAACTTTACAAGACAGCAAATACTTGTTTACGACGAATCAATGGGAAAAAATTTCTGACAATCCATTTATCTTTCTGTCCCTCATTGTCTGGTTTACACATACAGATACACACACATACACCCCTTAGAACATGGTATTCTATATATGAAATGTCTTTCACTTCATTATTTCCAAATCCAGAGATGAAAAATGATGAATCATCCTAAAAATCCTAGCTTATTTACTATACTCACAAGAACTTGTATCCTGAATAACCCAACAAAATTAAACATGTTCTACTTGAATTCCATCTGTATCTTTATGTATTGATTGCACAAGAACTATAGTTTAGCAATTTTATTGTTCATCTTTAATTTTTACATTGCTGTATCACTTGCTTTACTATATTCTCTAGAAAGCAGGGACTATTCACTAACAGTTGAGTATCCCCAGCATATAGCACAATGACTCACATATTTTTTTTGATCAATTCATGTTTGCTTATTCATTCATTCATACATCTATTCAAAAATATGTTCAGCATTTACTATGGGTGTATAATAGGAAAATTCCTAAGATGACCTACGATGGTCCCTGTCTCTTGGTATTTATGTCTTTGTGTTATTCCCTGCCCTTGAGTGTGGGCTGCACCTAGACACTAATCAATAGAATTCAGCAAAAGTGATGGGATGTCTCTTCATTTATTGGGTTACAAAAAAACTGACTTCCATCTTGTTGGCAGTCTCTCTTTATGTCTGGCATCTATGAAGTAAGCTGCCATACTGGAGTGACCCGTGTGACAAGGAAATGTTATTCACGTGTCCAACAGCCTTCAAGAAACTGAATCCTGCCAACAACTAGGTAAGTGGGCTTGGATTTGGATCTTTCCAACTGCAGCTTTAGGACAAAATCATAACACTTTCTAACACATGGATCACAACCTTGTGAGACTCTTAAAGAGAGGACCCAGATAAGTTATGCCCAGAATTCCTAAACCAAAACAACTGTGTGGTAATACATTTGTGTTGTATTATCCATCAAGTTTCGGTGTAGTTTATTATGTGGTAATACATAACATGGTGCTGACATTGTATCAAGTGCTAGCAGTATAGTGACAAGCGAGACAAGTAAGATTCCTTTTCTTTTAGTGTTTACATTCTAATAATCAAATATAAATTGTTGCATTATCTAATTTTAGCAATAACTCAGCATTCTATTTATGTGAAGATCTTTCCAAATAGGGTGTCAGTTACATATTGGCCTGTGATAAACTATCCTAACTTAATGTCACAAAACAACTAGCGATTTTTTTAATGATATTCTCAGTAGGCTGAGTGGCTCCTGATGCATATTTAGCTACCATCACATGGAGGGAAGGTCCAATATGGCCTTAGTCACATGTCTGACTATTGCTCCTGGCTCTCAGCTATAATGCCTTGGTTCTCTTCCATGCAAGTCCCCAGTGGGTTGGACAGGATTTCTTATGTGGTAGCTTCAGGTCAGTGATTGAAAAAGGGAAGACACAAGGCACAAGGATCTTTCAAAACTCTGTTTACATATGTTTGCTGATGTCCCATTGGCCAAAAGAAATAACATGGCCAAGAGTAAATGTGAGAAGAGAATATACAATCTTATGGGTACCTGAAGTCATGATGTATTGAGGGCTATTATTCAAAGAATGTATAACAAATGTTATTGACATTTAGATTAATAGAGGTAGCCATGAAATGCTATAGCTTAAAGGGACCTTAGAGGACATGTAGTTCAATCCTGTCATCCTATCAATGAGGAAACAGACCTAATAGGATCAGACCAAAACAACTACCTAAGTAAAGAACAAGGTTGACATTAAAATTTAGATTTCTTTAAATCCAATTCATATTCTCTTTGCTCTACTGGACAAAGCATTTGATTGTCAACATCAAGCTATTCAAAGGGTGGTAAAATGGAGAAAGTCACACTTTCTCACTCTGGAGTGCTGAATGGAACTCCAAAATACCTGATCACTCTTTGTTTTGGGGGGACTATTTTAGTACAGTTTATACATTAACATTCTAGTAATTAGATACTCCATCTATCTCAAACCATGCCATAATGTGCCAGTTATTTGAGAGGTCACTGACATTAAGCTACCAAATAATGAGTTATTTCCCATTAGCAATTAGAATCTAGTAGTCTAAACTATTGTTTTTACAATCGCCCACTTTTACTGTGAACAACAAAACATTAGTGAGCACATTCTAGTAAATACTTGATTTTTAATCTTCACAGGGATTATTTGTATTGGTTAAAACTACTATTGTTTTATACTTTCTATTCTCAAATAAATCTACTCAGGCTGTGGGTACAGACCAGCACAAAGGCTTTCACTATGCACGTAAATGCTTCTGATTTTCAAGCCTGGACTACTATAATTTTTATTTTCTGGAGCTTTTGCTCATGATGATTTCTTAGATACAGCTCTTGGAGAATGCAGAAGTTGAATTTTCATGAAAATGCACCTGCCTTGGTAAATTATTCCCATTTTGATATCCATGCATGTGATTCTATCTCGTCTCCGATGATAGGATTCGTATTTAAGAACTGGAGGGGCAGCAACTTTCTGCTTTTAGCTAATGATATGCTTACTATTTTTCTTCTAGTTTGAATCATCACATCCTAGTTGCAAGCTTGCATTTCAAATTTTATTTTCCTAACTGCCAAAATTACAATCATCCTTGAGGAAATTTACCTGACATCTCTGTTTGACATTATATCACATAAGCTTGCTAATCAACTGCTATTTTTTATTTTTACTGATAATTCCATTTTTGGACAAGCAATTGCTCTTTAAAGATTGTCCTTTCCTGTTGGTTCTATAACACATTTTGTAAATTGAAATTTTTCTTTTAACATGAATATGCTTTTGTAAATCTTCATTGAAGGAGCAAGGGCTCTTTTTGTAGGGATTTAGAAGAATTATTTTTAAGTACCAGTACTATCACTTATTTGGTGTTTAGTTGTGAGGAAATATTTTAATTCTTTGACCCTAGGTTTACTTACTTATATGTAAAATGGGAAATTTTTCCAAAGGAAAACAGTTAAAAAATAGATCATTTGCTCTCTAATGAATGACTTGAAAACTTCTACAAGTGATAATTGCTTAAAATATTTCTTCCTATTAGCATTTATAGTTCTCTCTTTCAATATTGTTGATAGTCTTCTAAGATTGGCTATGGCATGCTTTCTCATAGGGACTATATCTTATTTAACTTTATATCCCTGATAGAAGGCACAATGTTGAAAGTTTTCCAAATAATTTCATGTACTTTAAAAAATGTGATACTTAAAGAATATCCTTATAAGGTAGGCAAGCATTATTATTTTCATTTGTCAAATTAAGAAACTGAACCTCAGAAAAGGTTGTAAATTGAGCAAATCTTAGAAAGAGTTGAAGACATACCCATCCACTCCCAGCCTACTTTCTCCCATAGTGCTTCTCAAGGTTGATTCCCACTGAAGTACATCTACCAGAGAGAAGTAAGACACACACATTCCTAGATGCTCTGGAGGTTATGGAGGGGGAAGCCTGAAATGTCCTGCTCAGGTAGAAAATTGAAAATTCTCCTTTAATTATGTAAAACTTCTGGATCAAAAAGCTAATTGAGAGCCCATATTTAATTTAAGTGAAACTCTAATAAAGTAATGAGAAAAATAATTTTTTCAGGTTTAATACTCAAAATGAAAAGAACGAGGTAAGGTGGTGGGCTCCAAAGCCATATTGGACCCTTTAACTTAATGAAATAGTTTTCTATTGTGCCCTGTCCTCACCCACAAACATGAAAAGACCTACAGGGCCTTCCAGACATTCAAAGACCAGAAATATATATTTTACAAAGACAAGATTCATATAGACAATTGAATCACTGTGTCATATCCTCAAAAGCTTTTCTCTCTGTGTGGGTCCCTACAGTATCTCTGAGAGCTTCTACTATAATGCATCCATAAAACAAAAACAAAATTCTATGAAAAGTAACAAAATAAGGAGGGCATCTTGAATATTATAAAGAATTGCTAAAAGTTGAATAAAAATAATTAATTAATTAGAGTTGCAAGACAAAGAAAATATAATTTTCTGATTTATTCATGAAGATGAAAATTTTTAGAAAAGAAAACAGAGAAAAAATTGAAGATATATCATGTCTTACTAATAGTCATCCCAAAAAGAGAGAACAAAGAAAAAAAATGGATTTAATCATTTAAATTAAATGTCAGAGTCAAAGAACATCAGCCATTAAAATTAAGACAAGTCTAGTAATTAAAATGTTTACTGCTCAGACATTGATTCATAATTTCAGACTCATAAGCAATAAACTGACTATTCTAAGTTATTCTGAGGTAGAAGTCAGTGTGGGATGGAGCAATAATAAGCCACTTATAAATAAACTAGAATGCTGGATCAGATATTAAAGGGACTTGCATATTTTAAAGATAAATGATGTTCACCTTAGAATTGTATACCTATTCAAACTATCACAGTTTGAGTTAAAAAATACATTTTCATATACATAAAAATGTACACATTGAGACATCTCTACTAATGCACCATTATTTATGAAGAAATTTGAGAATATACTCTTGTTAAATAAAGAAGAGAGAAAGAATATGTAAGATCCAGGAAATAATAGTTCCAAAAAAGCAATTACAGAAAGTATTCAAAGAAACTTTCAAAACAAAGACTTCAGGGTAGACACAGAGTCTTATTAAGCTTGAGTAAAAAACAAAAGATGGTAGAGATTCAAGAATAATCTATATTGGATAGTATTCAGAATAAGATTTCATAAATTTGATGATATTATTAATTTTCCACTTATAAATTCAACCTATAAGCAAACTGATTAGGACTTAATTATGTTACAAAAGAGTGTACAAATATAACATGCAATGTTACACGTGGGAAGGCAAATTAAATTACAAAAGTAGACATAGAAAGACGAGAGCTG
The DNA here is from genome assembly GCA_963574435.1 of Cheirogaleus major. Taxonomy (NCBI): domain Eukaryota; kingdom Metazoa; phylum Chordata; class Mammalia; order Primates; family Cheirogaleidae; genus Cheirogaleus; species Cheirogaleus major. Next base: position 10,713 of record CAUYPO010047256.1, read on the forward strand.
GAATATGAAAGAAACGGAGAACTAAGAGAGTTGGTAGGAAGGTCCATCTCTTTAACTTGTAAAGAGAGACATCAAGACATACTATTTATAGAGGACAATTTGGGATGTGTATTATTAATATTTATAAGATACAAGGCTAAGCAACTCAGGAACAAAAATTATAATGAATATTTGGGAAGCAAGAAAACAATTGGAGGCTATGGTATGAGCTCAGTCCTTACTTTAGGAGCAGAAAAATCAATCAATTATGAAAAATACTGAACATCAAGACATCTAGTGTAAGTATATTATGGTGAACAATATCAGTACCCTGCCTACTTCCCTTTGGACTTTACTATTTATCTGTGCTCTAGGTAACTGACATCTGTATTTTGGGCCTTGGGACTTTTCCAGAAGGCCACTCTTCCCATTGGTGGGGTGGGTTAAAAGTGCAAGGGAATTAACAACCACCAGGAGTCAACCTCAACTTCAGTCCAGTGGAAAAAGATGTACAAATATCACAGCTATTTCCACCAGAAAGTGGGAAATTTCTGAGATGCCCATTTTACACTTTTCCTACAAGATTAATCTCTACTCACTTATTAAGGCGACTAAGTTAACAATATCCCCTATATTAACTGCCTTTTCCTTCCTTGGGTCTCTTCTTTGTGTCCTCTTATCTTTCAAACAAACTACTTGCATTTCCCTTCTTGTCTCATAATTTGCTTCTGGAGGAACACAAATTGAGACACATTTGTAAATATGAGTTCAATCCAATAGACACTTAAGATGATTTATCCACTGAGGACGAGAAATAAGGTAAATAAACTTTGCTTTTTGTTGTAAGCCCTTAAGTACTATTTGACTGTTAATAGATGCTCTTGTTCTGATAGACAGATGGATATTGACCAATGATACGGAGAGACTGATATACCAATAGATAGGTATATAGATAGCAGGTAGATGTATTGTTACAGTTCTTTGTTAATTCAGTCAATTTATAAAAGCCACCAAAGGGAATCAAGCCCAAAGTTGACTAATCTAAAACGCTCTCCAAATACCAATGCCAGCCCAGCAGGGTGCATAAGATACAGGAAGTAATAGGAAGAAATGGCACTTGAGAAATTTCCATGGTCACAACCTAATTTACCCTGTTAGATGTTCCCCCTAAACTTTTTCTTATTAAACCTTAAATGTGTTCTCAATGCCCACTCCTGCTGAAATCTAGCCTACGTCCTCTATCTTTGACGTGGTACCAAGAAATTCAAAACCATATCTTCCTCTGTCATGGTTATATTTTCAAATTTCTTGCTGACTGAGATGAGCACAGCTTGCTGAGTGAGTCATGTTCACCTAATTCTACTGATTTAGTATATTTCACTTGTACTAATATAACGCCAAGTATTTATTTTCAAACACACAGAACTGCATGATTATATATTTTCTTCTGGAAATCCTTTAACCAAATACATTTTATATACTTCTCACTTAACCTAATAAATTTCTGTACTTTGCAACAATGGATTTCTCTTCTAATCAATATAAAAATATATTCTTCTCATATAATAGGCTTAAATTGACTCTCCAAGAAGGCAAGACAATCTTCCAGTGTCCCCTTGTGGCTTTCATACTCTTGCTAGACAACAATATGTTTCTACTGATGTGCTATAACGCAATTTGAAAATTAGATCACACTGTCCTTATGCAAATATAGCCCTTATTCTTTTGAACAAGGTTTGAGATGTTATAAATTTTTGCCTGGATGTTGTATTGCTGGCTGGATTTGCCTGGCTGTCACAAATACGTGGAGACTTTCCAGAGACCGATAAAGGCAAATGGGATTTTGATGGCCTTGAATGAATGTTTTGTTACCCAAGTCTTGACATTACATATAGACTGAATTTTTCACTGAGGATTGTCATCACAGCAAAGCAATATTTTTTTTACTCAACTCATGTTTTGAGTCACACAGTAATGACACCTGCCCCATCAGTGTCCTAATTTGAAAATGAAAAAATATATTCTTAACTTATTCATGGGCTCATTTGATGATAAATTCTAGAAAGGTGAGTGTTTTCTCCTTAGTGAATAGTTCCTAATGTCAAGCTTCCAAATTTTTATTGGAGTCTTGCTGAGAAGACATTAGGGTTGGTGATCAGGACAGACACAAGTTCAGTCTGGGGAAGCTTGTAGAACTAGGCACACAGACTGACAATAACTAATAACAAGTAAATATGATCCTATACGGGTAAAATACAGAATGTATGGCATTGTAACAATAACTGGTCTACAAAGTCAGAGAAAGCTTCCCTGAGATATGAAGGATGAATAGAAATTCCATATATTAAGAGGAGGATGCTGCTAATAGCAGAAATAATGTATTGTGTGAGAGGAACAGCATGGGAAGAAGTCCTGAAACAGAGGCAGGTTGCCACTAGAAAAGGGGTAACAAACCACAGACTGAAGACCACATCCAGCAGACAAACATATTTTGCTTTTACAACACAGTCTTTTGTTGCTTTTCTTTTTCTTATTAGCTGTTACCCAATATTTAACCACTTCGGTACGAGCGTCGACTATAGTAGACAGCCACAGATGAACGCGCACAGCTCAGCATCGACTTCGTGATATGAAGGCGCACAGCCGAGTGTCAACTTTAGTTGACAGCCAAAATCTTTTACTTTTACAGCTTTTATCTCTGCAGTTGCAGTGTGTACGTTCGGCTAATAAGTTACTACGAATCTGTGACCTTTTAACAAGTCCTTAGTAGGAATGATTATAGTTATTTTCCTAAAGCTGCCTGTAAAGTAAAACAAGCTTTCAGTGCTTTAAAGCTTTCCTCATCACACAAGAGCAAAACGGATTTGTCATCAAGGCACAGTACAAACTATCGTGCGGACTATGAGTGCCGGCTGTGGGCAAGGTTTCGTGGCCGGTGAGCGCGGTACCAAAGTGGTTAAATGCTAAAAGAAAACACAGAAAACTCTGTGTATCTGCCTTCAGTTGGAAAATAAGATGAAGGAGCAATATGGCAGCTACATCTCTATAGGGCACAGATTAGCTGAATAGCACGTCTCCTCTTGATGGGTTATTCTCTGTCCCTATTGCCATAGTCTGCACACCCCATTGTGCATCATTTTACTCACTTCCTGTCTGGGCAATTGCATTGGTAATCACTGTCTTAGTATGTAAATACCATGATTACTCCGGACCTTGAGTAATCATTGCATCACTGTGTCCCCAACAGAGCACCCAAATGATAATATGAGCTCAAAAACTCTACTGAATGAAAGAGAAATGAAGCATTTGAGGGATAAATGTAGGCTACTTTGCCTGGATACAGGAGAGATGGAAACATCACAAGAAATAGATTGAGAAATAATCTGGCATGAGACCATATTAAAGGATTTTTACTTTATCTTAGGTCAAGAGAAAGCCATCAAGACACATTAAGCTGGAAAGTGAAGATAGGATTTGCAAAATAAGGATTCCACCCCATGAGGGGAGGTAGATATTACATATGGATTACACTTTACAGTTTATGAAATACTCTATGCATCATTTTTGTTAGTTTTTAATACAAATTGTGAGATATAATTCAAGATACCTCATCAGTCTCCAGATGGAGAAACTTAGATTCTTAGCATAGTACATTGACCTAAGCCACAGGGATAGTAGATACATCCAGAGTTAAAGAAAAGTTATATACCTTGCTTACTTTAGTATGCCCTCCCCATAACAACAGAAAGTAAGTAGGGAGATAAGCTCTTTCCATGATTGCTGTATTTAAGATAGGACCTAGACTTATGCACCTGCATAAGAATGACTAAGAAGATCTAACAGGATCCTCGTAAATACTTATTTAGAGTTGAGCAGAAAGATAAGAAGACTTTGATGTCTGCTTCCTTTTATTAAATGTGTGCTGACAATCCCCTTTAAGAAAAATGTGACATTCTCTGCCATTGTCACCTTAAAATTCTAATTTGAAATTAAATCCAAAACCCTACCCACGGATCCCTGCACTTTCATATGTCCAGCTCTACACACCTTTTTAACATAGTCAAATGAGTTTTCTCCCATAAAAATGCTATAAAGAAAAATGTGGAAAGTAAAACTCAAAAATTAAGAAGTTACCGTTAAGCATTTAAATAAACTTTTTTTTTGTCTTTTCTATAATAACAAAAACTAAAATGATTGTATGTATTTTCAAATATTATTCTTAAAATATATTGATGTTCTATATTATCTAGAGATCGAATAGATTCTACTGATCTGTTGAAATCATGGACTTAGGTCACCTCATATAACATTTGCAAAATATAACCTGATTTCAAAATAAATCATAATAAAAGTTGCATGATTCCCCAATTTATTAACTATGGAAGGAAAAAGAAATGTGATTATATTATATGTATATAAAATTATAAAATATTTCCAAATAAGGTAAATAATACACATTTTAATTCACATTTTAACTAAGAAAAATATCTACATTATTATATCAATTATATTTTTGAATACATTAATTTGCTATGGAGTATGTTAATAACTATAATAATAATAGAAAACTGCATATGTGACCTACGATTATTTCTATTTTGTATGTGTTTAATCATTTTTTTTTTCTGTGCATCTGGAGTGATATTTTCAAACCAATAATGAGAATTTGTAGTTTCCTGGTAATTTTTTTTTTCAATGAAAACCTGTTAGTCTTAGAACAAGTCTGAACAACCCACCATGACCACAATAATCTGGTTCCAGCCTACAATTACAGCCTCTTCCTCAACACTGTGCCCAATGCCCTCTCCTTACAAACTGTGCTCCAGTCATACTTAATGCTTTTCTGTTTCTCACATGCATTTAGCCTTTTTCTGCCACCAGACATTTGCATTTGCTGTTTTCTCAACCTGAAATGCACTTTGAAAGGCCTTCACAAGTCCAGTTTTTTTGTTATCTTTAATATCTCAGCTCAAATGTCGCTTCTAAGTTTCAGGAATGGAACTCAAACTAAATAAAAACATAAATCCCTGGGTCATTGTGCCAATCCTTGACATGTTTGCTATGAAAAGCATGCCTTGTCTTTTTGTTGCCCTGCCTGTGCCATAGGGAAGTGTAGTTTTGATGGCTGAGTTTTCCCAATTCGCAGGTCAGCTGGCTTTTGGATGGGTTTGGGCAATGGAAAATACTGACAGGATTACAAGGCAAAAGAAAGACATGCCACACGTAGCGTTTCTGGGTGGACAGACAAGTCTGCTTGTGGCTCCAGCCTAGAGAATTTCAGCTTACACCCAGGGTATCAAAGCCTCTTTTCTCTGCCCTCCCATAAACAAATTATTAAACTGTTAAAGCTGCCCAATTCTTAATTTGTCATTTGCTTTTAATCCTCCAGCTCTGAAGGTGGTCAGCGCCTGCCCTGAGAATCTTTTTTTCTTATATATCCAAGTATTGATCACTGCTCTCCTGCTAAGGCAGAGAACTAGATATATTGCTTTTTCCACTGGCAGCTTTTTAATATATCTCAAGGCCACGACTATGTAACCACAGAGTGTCTCCTTATTCCAGTTGAACAAGCCTATTTCCTGAAAAAATGGTTCTTCACAGGTTATTCCTAAAATCTCTTTAGGTACTAAGAATCATATGGTTAAAGCATCGTGGATTTTGTTCAATGTTATGAATAAGAAGTGGCAAAACGATGTCTGAATCCTGTGGCTATCCTTAGGAACTAAAAACTTCCTCAGGAGTAAATTGTGCACGTGAAAATATAAATAAATAAAAACCCTTATTCTCCTAATGACCTTTTTGGGATATGTCCAAATTTGGTGCATTGCTCAGTCTTGTTATATAAAGATTTGGATTTCAATGTCAGATCTTTGGTAATTTGTTTTGCTTGTTTACTCCATGTTCTGATCCTAATTGTCCACTGAGACATCCATAATGCAATTAAGCCCTTTAGATTAATTTGCAAATGTTTCCTTACCTTCCGTATTTTTGGCATCTCTGTGATACTAGATGCTAATATATTGACAGCCACTGTTGGATAAAATACAGGCTTAATTTAGGAATTTAGGAATGTTTTATTTGGAACAGTTAATAGAAAGAGTATAATGCATGCTGTAACTCTAATGCAGAGATGTCTTAAATATGCAGAATATATAAAGGAAAAAAGTCATTCACTTTTGAAATTAGTTTGGAGAGTGACGATTGGGAGAAACGGCTCGATATTAGGGTAAAGACCTCCTCCCTTTCCTTTCTTTGCTTCTACCTTTTTTTTCTTACTGAAATGACATTTACTTTGGCTCCACTGGATTCTTTTTTGTTGTTTTTTTGTTGTTGTTGTTTTGTTTTTGTTTTAAAGAGAGTCTCTGAGTGTCTTAAAACAGGTCTCATCACTTCCTGAACATGTCTTGCCTAGTCAACTGTTTCAAACACTACCAATATTCTCAGAGATTTTGTATTTTAATATATTGCAAAGCTTTTCTCTTTTAAATTATTTCTATATGTTCCTCGCACTTGTAATTTCAATATCAGAAAATATCATTCCTGACTGCCTGCTCCCTCTCCCTCCATCACCCATTTTCTGGTAAGACTCCCTGTTCCTTCCATATTTTTAGTTGGCATATTTTCATTCTGGCACTTCTTCAATGTGTAGGCTCAAAATTAATGTAATGTAGAAATTCTGTGTTTGCTATTCTAAAAACTGCCTTTTGATACTACTGAATGTTTTATGCATCAATGCAAAAAAACTTACACAAACATGCACATGCACTTCAGAACCCTGTAGTTTTCTCAGTACAATGTCTCTTAAATTCCCTTATTTATTTTCCATAGATATAGATAAACAATTTAAATTTCATCAGTTAAAAAATTAGTTGGGTAAGAGAAATGCTGGCCTAGGGATGAAATCATATAAGAACAACTATTAATTCTACCTTCTCTTTCTCTCCCACATCATAACCTCAGTTGCATTTCCTCTCCGTCCTTTCTGCTTGGCTGAATGTAACTAAAGATTTCCAGGCAAACTTTAAGTAAATGACCTAATGTTTGTTGAGCTTATGCTATGAAGAGTTTAAGTACAAAACAGTTTATTTTAACTCTGCTTCCTCAACCCATCTATGATATTTTGAATCCAACACCATTTTATTTTCCAAAGAATCTAAAATTTGGGAGGGAGCAAGCATAGCATTTTATATATGTGTATAATCATTTGAGTGTATATAGTCACAGATTATCAATCTGCATTGATATTTTGTCAGAAAAGTGGGCAGAATATAAGAAATCACCACCATGATGCTATCTTTGATTTGGAAAGTCATAATTAACCTTCGTATTTTACTGCAGAAAATAGATTTGTCACAAATCTTGAGGGAACTCTGCAGAAATATTCTTTAGCACTGTAGCTCTCCCAAGATAGTTTTCTGGAGTGAAATACATACAAATGGCCTATCTTAGTCTGTTCAAGCTACTTTAACAAAACTTTAGACTGGGTAATTTTTAAACAGTAAAAATGTAGTGCTCACAGTTCTGGAGGTGGGGAAGTCCAAGATCAAGCTGACAGCACATCTGGTGCCTAGTTAGGGCCTATTCCTCATAGATGATACCTTCTATGCATCCTCAAATGGTAGAAGGGTTGAACTAGCTCTCTCAAGTCTCTTTATAGGAGGGTTCTACCCTCATGACCTAATCGCCTCCTAAAGGCCTCACCTCTTGATATTATTGCATTGGTAATTAGATTTCAACATATTATTTTTAGGGAGACACAAACATTCAGACCATAGCATGGTCCAACTCTGGGGAGACAGCTCCATCATAAATGGAAAGATCAGGGGTTGAGTGTTCCTCCTTGTAATTAATGGTGTTAATGAATCTTGGCACCTTTTAGTATCATCTTTGGTCTTCTTTTTCCCTTTTGCCATAGCAAATGCTTGCTTTTCTTTCTTGACCTTTTCTGAAAACTAAATTTGAGGTATTAAAGGAGGATGTCCATGAAGTTGATTATTTTTATGATGGCAAGAAATCCTGGAACCTTCTCATTTAATGATATTATATTAAAAGGCTTGTTAGAAATAATAGATTTTGGAGACAATCACAGTCCATCTGTTTCATTTTGCAATTTAGGAAACTGAGGCTCAAAATAATAAAACTCTGCTAATAAACATCACAGAGAGGGCCCAGAACCAAAGATTTCTGATTTTTGGATTATTGTTTACTTCTATGCCATATTAATACATTCATTGACAAAGGTAGAGGCAGTTGAGAAAGAAAATTTGAAGTTGCTTTCACCATCCCATAGACAAAGGCTGGGTATAAAAGTAAGCATCATTTCTGTGTTTTCAATAAGAACCAGTTTCAAAATGAATCATTTCTGTTATATAATTTTTAATAACACAATATGGGGGATTTCTCCCAAAAAAGAGCCATGATATGTTGGGGGATGGTCACGCTTGAAGCTCTGCCTTGGGGGGGAGGGAATGGGCAATACATGTAACCGTGATATTTGTACCCCTATAATATGCTGAAATTAAAAAGAAAGAGCATGATATAATAAAACAGTCTCTTCTTCCATAGCAAGGCACAACAAAGAAGTGAATCTGGAATAAAAATGTTAACAGCAAACATACCCACTGAAAAAAATATCAACATGGCAATAAGATAAGGCAATTTGCATGAATATTTCTTAAAGATTTTCCTCCTGAGATTCATAAATGATTTCTCTCTGGTAAGCCTTGATATGTTTTTTTAATTTAAAGGAAAGTATAGTGATTAGTTGCATTGCCTTTGAGAACTAGATAAATATTTATGAAGAAATAATGTCTATGTATATCTATGTATCTATAATGCACAGGGAGAGCAATAGATATTCAGAATAGGAATTTCATTTCTGTAGGGTTCATAAATTGCATCAGGAACCCATTGTAGTTCTTCTATAATGTGGGCACATGAGCTCCATTAACATTTGACTCTGATTTGAAACTTTTGTATTTCAGGAACCTCAGAAAATCCACCTGATTGCTGTCTGCTTTCCTGAGCAAGAATACCTGTAATGTCATTTGCTCACAGCATGCAGCAGGGCTACACAGTAAGATGCAGAGTCGGATACCCTGGTGTTGATTCCAAAAAGAATTCTCAACTTTCTTGTAAAGTTCCCATGAAGAGGCCTTATCTTACCTTCTTACTCTCTTTGCTTGTTCACAATGCCAGTCACATTAAGTATCCCATTGGGTATTTGTTGTCATTGCCACCTTGTCTCTTGATATTTTGCTTTTACCTCCCTCTCCTGGCCTAGAACCTGCCTTATCCTCTTGGAGCTAAGAAGATAATTATATTTTCCAGTTTGACCTACTTCACTTTGAGAAATATTTCAGTAACCGTCCTAGTTATCCTTCTATAATACCTCTAACTGTCTAAAACAACTCCCTGATCTGCTCCAGCACAGTATCCAAGACTAATTACAGCATCCACCTAGACTTTTGGGCCCCTACTAGGACTGTCCATATTCTCTTCCAGGAAGAAGGCATATGGTTGAACATACCTAGGTTATGCTACACTTTTCAGCAAAACCAAGTTGTAGGAGGAAAAGGAAATTTTTAGATACTGCTGGAGGAGGCTTAGCACTACTCCCTCAAATACACCAGAACTTCTCAGAACTCACCAAGATTTCTTGAGCAACTCCTTTATTGAGAGATGGGGACTATATTTTTTCCTCCTTGAATTTAGTAAATCTTCGTATCTGCCTCCGCCATTGGAACATAGCAGAAGTGATGCCAAGTTACTTCTGAGGCTAGTTCATAAAAGGTTACAGCTTCTGCTAGTCCTTCTTGAGATACATGCACTAAACATCCCAAGCTGATATGTGAGCAGGGAGGCTGCCCAGGAGCCACCTTGCCTGTGAAACCATGTCGACAGACCACACAGAAATAGACAGAGAGGCCTTGAGGAGTCCATGTTGTAAGAGTCTTCAGCTGTTTGAGTCTTCCCAGCTGAAGCAATGGACATAAATGTAGCCCCAAGATTTCTGATCACCCCAGTGAACCTGAATAGAACAGCAAGAAACTAACCCCACTGATCTCTACTTGAATGACTGTTTCATAAGCAAAATAAACCTTACTGCTAAAAACCACTAAATTTAAGGTCAGTTTGTTATGAAGGCATAGTAACTAGGACAGACACATTCCTTGGTGCTCTCCATATTTTCAGATACTGAATTAGGTGCCGAACTCAAATTTGCATTTTACTTAAAATTCTCAGAATCCAGTTTCTCAAAAGTTCAGAAGATCTGCCGACATCGAGCTAACATTCTTACGTAACAACGTTCAGTTGGAGATGATTATGTTGTACAACTTTCAGGGAGGCTTACTTTGTGAAGTTGTCCACTCTCTACCACTCCCAGCCCACTTATTTGTTTATATGTTCTGCCTAGTCACTTTTGGCTTTCAAGTTTGGCCTCTGTAAATGGCATGTATGATGCCCCTTTTACTTCTCACAAAAATTTAAGTCAACAATGCAGGCAATTACCCTAGGATGTAGATGCAGATATTGGACAAGGATATAATTAAATGCTTAGTATACATGGGGTGCTTAGCTAGTACTAAAATTTATATTTCAAGGGGGTTTTTCATTTACATCGGTTCATTTTCATAGCCACAACAATCTAGCAGTAGGTGGGGAAATAAAAAATAGCTTAATGTTCCATGTTCAGGAAGTGGAGGCTTAAAGAAGTTGCAGGGATAACGTGCCTTCTAAATCCTATTCTATACAAGTAGTAGAATATGCGTCACCAATCATCTTGCATTTCCTGTATGCTGCTTAGTCATTTGTATATTTTTTTCATAGCTATCACATCTATCTCTTTCAATAAGTTAATCTGAATGATTGGGTTATACCAAAGACCTTTCTCCCTTTCACAGTGGATTCAGGCAAATATTTATTGATCTGTTTGATTTCCACTCTTCTAGAAAAGTAGGTTCTTAGAACAACTCTGGCTGGGGAAACATCTCCGGAACCTAGGTCTGAGCAGCACAGGGAAACGATCTGAGAAGATTCCTACAGAGAGATAGAAAGCATTTGAAAACAAAGAAGAAAGAAAAGAAAGAGCCATGCAGTTCATGCCAACTGGTCATCACTCTGCAGAAACAAAGGGAGACATCAGAAGGGAACAGTCGTATGGGGTTTGTCTCAAGAACTGAGCAAGAAGCAAATCTGGAGGAATTCCCCAAGACATGGCTGGAGGGTCAGAGATAATTTATATTATGTTTCTTTCACAGTGTAAATTGTCACATCTTGTGACCTTTTTCGTCTTGGACTAACTTTTTAAGGATATTTGGACAGCAAACAACCTCGGAAGACACCAGGACAGAAGGCAAATTTCTTTCCTGATCAGGAAAATAAAAATAGTGTCTTCCTCTAGGCCAAAATGTGGACAGTTTAATGGGCAGCCCCCTTACAAGAATAGGGGTTTCTAAAGCTTGGGTTTTCTCAGATGTGACACAAGCTCACTGTGTGTGCAACATCTACCTGGGCCATTCACATCACCCCCATGGGACATGTGTGACAAGGGGAACTAACATGAACATGAAGCTGATGCAGCCTGCTATGCTATGCATAATAAGGGTCTTTGTCTTTGACTCAGGGATCTTGTTTCTTCTGCCAGGCTCCATGAGACAGTGGCAGGTTTACTGGTTAGTTTGTAAGTAGGGAGAAATCACAGGAACATCATGCAAGAATATTTCCTGTGGTCTTACAAGCATAGTCAAGGATCTTGCCCCATTATTGAGGGATACTTCTTATAAAAGAGCTAGTAATATTTGATAATACTTTCTCTCACAACAGGAAAAGAAATGGTTTCTGGGTGGCCACTGTCCCCTTTAATATGTTCTCACCAGCCCACCTCAACTCATACTCTTGGGACACAGTGTGTGAACACGCTGAGGTCTGCAATTTGGATTCAAAGCTGCATGTGGACTCTATTTTCCCTCTACTGGCTTAAATCTAATGCGCAAAACCACCTATTTGCATGTCTTTATCACAAATCAAGCAACAAAAAGCAGGACAGCACAGAGAAAGGAGAGAAGGATTCTTAGCGGAGATCTCTAGAAAGCGTATGAGAGGCAAATCTGTGCTGAGAATCAGATAATGAATGAAAATCAGTTATATGAGGGCATTTCAGTTAGAAGAAGCAACTTAAGGCATGGCCAAGAGGCTAAGATGAAGTCAAAATGTGAGTTTTTCATCCATGTCATAAGGGACTAACAAAGAACGTCTCATAGAATCCTTGAAGGCAACAATTACAGAAGCTTCTCAGATCACACCCAGAGGTCCCCGACTCTGTTTCACAGAAGGATGGTTCCCTGGAGGGGAAAGGAGGGTAAGAGCCTAGTTTCATAACTCCTTTGAATTCACTTAGGTAGGAAATGTTCCTCTGTTTTATACAAATAAATACACTTATACATACACTACGTTTCTTCCCAAGATTCATTTATGGGGCTTTCAAAAAGTTTGCAAATCACAGCTATAGTCTGACTCCTTTCTTTAGATTTGAGAAATAAGATTTCCAAAGAAAGAGGCCAGTATCTTTCTAAAGATTGCATGGCCAGCAAGTGGCATAGTTGGTTCTCAAACTCAGTGTTATGAACTGAATTGTATTCCCCCAAATCCATATGTTGAAGCCCTACATTCAATGGAACTACAGAGGAAAGACCCTGTGAGGGCACGGTGAGAAGGCAGCAGTCTGCAAGGAAAGGAGAGAAGACTCACCAGAAAGCGATCCTGTGGAAACCTTGATCGTGGACTTCAGCCTCCAGAACTGTGAGAAAATAAATTTCCACTGTTTAAGCCACCCAGTCTGTGGTATTCTGTTACAGCAACCCAAGGAGACTTACACACTGTGGCTTTCGTTTCTACTGTGGGAGGTTTTCACTAAAACAAGCCACCTTTCAAGATGATTGCCAAGATGTCTTCAAATATAAAGACATTCGAACCTATCAAAAAGTCACTCTTGTCTATATTGGAGTTTTGCAGGGAGTAGGACAAAAGGGACCCATCGACTTGTTTTCCCCTTTTTCAGATTATTTTCCTTATTTACTGCTGGATAATAAAACGATAAAAGTGCTCAAAGCACTTTTTAGTTGGTTATGAAGAGAAATCAATACCGCTTTGTGTTTCAAAAAGGAAAGGCATGCAAGGACGCGGAGGTATTAAACACAAGTGGATTGAATAGTTATTTGTGAAGGGCTGCTAACAATTGAATTACTATTTTAATGTCATAACATGGCACCACTCAAGATTACCTTTCACATCTAATCATACCATTTACATGGAAGTGGGAAAATGCTTCTGAAGTGGCCAAATGCTATTCACTGAATGGATCACGATAACACTAGAAATTGCTCTGGAGGAAAAATAATCAGATTCCCTGCCAGGCTCTGAAGAAAGGTTAATGTCCATTCATTTGGGGGAAAAATAAGTAAATAAAATCCACAAAGCACATATTTTATGAAAAGGACAGCTTATGCCAAAAAAAACCAAAATTCCATAAACTTAGACATTGGCTCTTGGCTATAATCTGACTTTAATACTTGAGAGTTATGTATCATTGATTTTGTCACTGGTAATACTGGAATTCAAAAATCACTGACAGGTAAGAACGTGAGGCCCCAGGATTTACAAAAATTATTTGGTCATTAATTCTCACAAAACCTTTTACTTTATGTACATTACCATCATCCCCATTTTACAGATGAGAGTGTTGAGACCAAAAGAGTATGAAACGTGCCTGTATCTGAGAAGTGGCAGAGCAAGGGTTCAAGAACAAGCTTACCTAACTCTATAGAGAGAGAACAGGGTACTGCCACTAAGAGCTCTTCCTCTGCACCTCAAACAAACATCTTGAAAGATGATGTACATTTATGGTGAGGCGAGGTCTCACTCAGGCCCCATACTACTTCTGTCACCCATATTCACTACACCCAACTCCACATCCCGTGCCTCTAATCGTATCAAATGTATATTCACTGAAATTACCAGATTTTTCATGTCTTTTTGCCTTTGATTTTCTTAGATTGCCTTTCTGTTTGTTTCTCTTTTCTGCACACTTAGCTCATCTGGTACAACCTCCAGGAATGCTTTCCTAACACCCTCAAAGAGTTTGCTCTTTCTCCTTCATCCCCAAGAACATTCTGTTGAATCTCTCAGGGGATGTATGTTGTGATACAATTATCTATCTGTCTTTCCTGCTCAAATGTAAACCACTGGAAAGCCACTTCTGTTTTTCAACATGCCTGGTGTCTAAATATAAAATGTTTGCATAGTTTACATATTTTTTAATATTTATATTTTAATGTTTATATATCAGCAAATAAATAAAATTAAAATATTCTAGGATTGCACAAACTTACTAATCATAGTGAATGTTTTATTGAGTACTTGCTACATGCCAGGTACTCTGGTGTGCACTTTGTGTATATTAACTACAGTGTTCTTCGCATAGTAGTATGATATTGGTAGCAGTAACTAGCTGATTTTTTAGATGAGGATATTAAGGCACAGAAAGGTTAAACATCTTGTTCATGTTGACACAAGCTCTTAAGGAATCTGAGATTTAAATCTAAAAATCTGGCTCTAAATCTCACATTATTAACCATTAAGCCTTACTGAATAACCAGAACCCAAATATGATAGAGCAAGGGAGAGCCTCTGGGTTCCTGTGTGGCTAACATGTTAGGGACATCAAACAAGATTACACAATCCCTGTGCATGTAAAAAAATTCCTCTTCTGTTCCTTAAAGAGTCTCTACTTGTAGTTGGATCGAGTGATAGCCCTCTAGTGTTGACAGTTACAAAAGCAAGCACCTATCCTTTTACAGCACCTATTTTCAGATATTGACACTTGAATCAAGTGTTTAAAAAATACACAGTTCTAATAGGCACTCATGGAATGAGTGGCCTGGAGCACCTGCCATGCAAGTGATTCAGGATGCCATGGCGAGCTGTGTTTCTAAGGACAGGAAATCCTGAACTTCTCTTGAAATGGCCACTACTGGAGAAAGATGGATCTACCCTCTCTGTGTTATCATTCACCTTATGCAGATTATGGGGCAAGCAGACCTAGATCTAGTGCTTGGCCTGCTGTGAGGCGGCAGCTCCTCAATTTACTGCCTGGCCATGTGTCAGTATGATCCTGTTTCCAGATCCATAACAAGAGGGGATTAAACTAGCTGACTTTCCCCCAAGGGCCTGTCTGCCCTAGCATCTGGAGGCAACCCAAGGTCATTGTTATAAACACAGGGCTTATTTGGAATAAGGCAAACTTTGGTTTGAATCCTGCTGGTTATTAGATGTGTGACTGGGAAACTTACAAAACCACTTTGAGCCTCAGCTTTTACATCTTTAAAATGGGAATAACAGCAATGCCTTTATCAGATAGTTGGTGATTAAATGACAGAATGAATGCAAAGCACTTAACCCAGCTCTAAGCACCAACATTCATTATCTCATTTAATTATCTCTACAAATCCATAATGCAATAGGGCTACACCAATACTCGTTTTATAGATACAGAGAATGACACAAGTAGAAGAGGGAGTTTCATTTTAGCAGGCCAGAGAATCTACTTTACTTAGCTAAATTATACTACCTCTGTTTGTTCTATCCCTGATGCTTGAAACCTCTAGCACAGGAGTAGGGAAACTTTTCACATTGGAAGGCTGAATTAATTTAGCTGTAATCAAATAAGACTGCACTCTAGAAATGTCAGTTATATATACCTAAAAATGTACATTTTTTGTAAAAATCTAACTACTAAGTATTTAATAATTTCAAAAAAATAAAAACTATTAATTTTAAAGTTAACCTTTTAATGACTTTGTTGTTTTTGCTTTGTGTTGGAAAGCATTTGCAGCATGGGGTCCACACTTTCAGCTGATCATCTAGATGGACATCAGTTATTTGTGACCCTAAGGGCATCTTGTTTTGAGTTAGGTAGGAGAATGTAGATTCATAGCAATAAGTTGTTGAAAATCAAGAAAGCATTTTTTGGGCATGTTGCTAAAAGCGTGGGTATTCTACTGCATTTTTCCATATTTCAATTGGATTGTTCTTTTTTATAATTTCACAATATTACAGAGATACACACATTATGGTTACACAATTTGCTTTTGTACAGTTTGAGTCAAAGTTACAAGTGTGCCATTCACCCTGATAGTCTTCTTTGTACCCGTTAGGTGTGTGAATTTACCCACCCCTCTGCTCCCCCTCTCACCTACTTGATTTCTGTTGAGTTTTACTTCCATATATACACATAAGTGTTGATATAGCTCAAAGAACTGAAAGTATACCTACCATTTAATCCAGAAATCCCACTACTAGATATTTACCCAAAGGAAAAAAAGACACTCTATAAAAAAGACACTTGCACTCGAATGTTTATAGTAGCACAATTCACAATTGCAAAGAAGTGGAAACAACCCAAGAGCCCATCAATACATGAGTGGATCAATTGGATCTTTCTTAGCATCAAACTATGGCTTAAAATGTCATCTACTGAGAGGTCAATCAATTCCATCTGTACTTCTTTAGGTGTCTTGGCGATGTCAACTAGGTGAGGTGAAATGCTAATTTGAGTGTGATGTCATGCTTCTTAAAGTCAGTGAACCTCTTATTGTATTCACTAATTAATAGGCCTAAAACAGCTGTATATTCTTCAAATGATTCACATATATCCCCCTGCTCATCAGTGACCTTTGCTAACTGAGGAAAATGTTCATCTTAAGAAATTTCCTTTTGAAGAAATATTTTGAAAAGGGTAGTTTTCAAAATGCATGTTTTGTTTAGTTTGTTTGTTTTTTGCCACACATCATATATAGACTTAGTTTTACCTTGCAAATATTCAAGTCATTTGGATTTGGCATGATATCACACAAAAATGCTGCATTCCCATAGAAATCTTCTTTCAATAATTCACGTTTCTGATTCTGTTCATCATAAAATTTAACTATCTGTTCTTGCATAGATAAAATTTTGGTTACCACCTGTCCCTGTGATAGCCAACACACTTTAGAATAATACAGAAAATCCACACTAAACACCTCACTGTTCAACTTTAGCATGTTACTAAACTGACCATGCTGTGTTGCATTTGTGCTAATATAGTTAACAATACTTATAACTTGTTGCAAGGTGTCACTTAAAATAGTAGCTTTAGCACAGAGATTTTGCTGATACAAGATACAATGAAAAGAAATGAGAGTATCTGGATCTCCTAATACTTTTTTTATCTGTGCAATAAACCCTTCATATTTTCCTGTTATGGAAGGTGCACTGTCTGTAAATACACTAAATCTACCAAATTTGGTCCAACTTCATGACCTTTATCTTAAAAGTTGTTGAAGATATCTATTCCCCGTGTTCTGTTAGCAGGAGTACTCAAAGTGAGTAACTCTTCCTAGCAAATAAAATCTTCTGATATGACCTGAATGAAATATAAAACCAGCACCAAGTCAGTAGCATCAGCTGATTCACCCAAAGTGATTGAATAATATATATTTTCCTTTTGAAGTGCTTTATGAAGTTGTTCTGTTAAGTTGAAGGCTAATTCATGCTGCTAATCAGTTATGGGGCTCCTTGAAAGAGGCAGTTGTTTGTACTTTGAAACATTATCAGGGTCTAAACGTCCTGCAACTTCAACAATGCATTCTTTCACAATTTCTACATCACTGAAGGCTTCTTTTTTCCCGAAGTATATAAGCTACTTTATGAGTTGCTTCAGTGGCATTATTTCCAGATCTTATTGCTGTTTGAAAGAATTGTCTTTGCTTTTGCTTTTCATCTTTTAATTTCTGCAATGCAACCTTTCATGCCTCCCCCTCTAATTTAAAATATTTGTGGTCTTTATGAGTGTTACAATGATGATGAACAGGGAATTTCTTTAATGTTGATATTGCAGTATCACGAAGCAAGCAAATCATCTTATCTTTAGCAGAAATAAGATAATATTGCAATTCCCAATCCTCATTAAAAAATCTATTTTCTTCCTTTGGTGTTCTCTTGGCTGTCTTTGACATGATGGACTATTAAGCAGACAGAATTTTAAAATATTGTCGAGCTGTGCAACTATTCACAAATTCCACTTCAAACAGAAACACAGTGCACTGTTGTCAAAAGCTGGTAACAGACTGGCGTACTCGACCCCCATAAGCTCTTACCCACCAGCCTCATGCAGCAGTGGTGCCAGTCAGGTGGCCTTGTTAGAACTAAATCATGATTGTAGCAGCTGTCAATTTAGCCCTTATGGATTATTAATGTTCAATTGTGCTGGTCAATCTGGAAAGATTATTTTGTTGAAATTTATTTTATTCTTTGGTATTTTCAATATATTCATTTAAAAAATAAAATAAAAATATAAAACACAAACAAAAATGTATTAATAAAATTAAAGAATTTGTTCTGTAAAATTTGTATTTGGTCTACTAGGCACTCACTATGTACACTAAGAACATGCCACGCATCAATCCAATGGTTTATGCAGATTAACTCCGCTAAGTCTCATGAGATAGGTGTCTCTAACGCCGTATGTTACAGATATGTATACACATACATATATAAAAGTACAGGCACAGGAAAGATGAACAATTTGCTCAGTAACACAGCTAGTAAGTGCTTGAAGCCTGGATCCCAACCCAGTCCTTCAGACTTAACCGTGGTGCCTAACTCTCCCCTCAATCCACTGTCTATGTCTCTATATCTGGAGCAGCCAATTACAATCACATATTTTCCAATGTTGATCATTTTCTGAATTACTTTGAGTTTAAAAATTTAAGGATGAATATCTTTCATCAACTAGTTAGTAATTCTTCCTGATGATGTTTTGTGTGGAAAAAATATTGTAAAAATAGAGTAACACTGAGATAAATAGACCCCTGCCCCTAAAATATACAGTATATTTGAAGAAGTCAGTGGGATTCAGAGAGGCTACTTGCTCACTAAATTTACACAAGATTTTTTGAGCTAAATATAATGCTATGAATTTTCTCCCTTATCATCCAAACTCGCCAGGCTGGGGGGTGGCAGAGAATACTTTAGATCAAGAAGAAATGTTTGTACTAGAAAATACGAAACCAAAAAGGGAGTAAAAGAATTTATAAAAGGTTACTGCACCCCGTGAGGAATGGGAGGAGTGAGGAGAACCAGAGCATAGATTTTGAATTACCTCATCTTCCATCCAGCCTTCTTGCAGACTTTGTCAATATTATTTCAGAGTGTAGTGCAGTTTTTGGCCACCTGTGACCAAATAGAGATATAGACTCTATCACTCCAGGCTATCAGTTTTATAGCTTTATGGCTGTACTCTGCCATATTCTATGGTCCTCTTTGAATACCATCGCAGTCCCTGAACCCTGAAGAAAGATCCTTTCCCATTGCATAAAGCTATTCTATTTTGCCTTCATGCAAAAGGTGCTTCTTTTCTGCTCCTTTTTGGAGGCTATCTCCCCTCCCAAGCATTTGCCCACTGCAAACCTGATTTCCTTCTGCCCTTAGCTATCATGTAAACCTATTGTTTCTAATGGCTTTTCCATTCTCCTGATCATAGGTACTGTCTGATAATCTGCAACCTTTGGTCCTGACAAACCAGAAGCAAATGCTAACACTTGCTTTAACGCCCTGTCTCCTTAGCTCCTCCTCCCTCCCCACTCCCATTCTTGGCTTGCATTCAACGCTCAGCACGGCTGAGTACACTTGACTGATTTATAGCACACCCAATGGGGGATAGCTAACCCCTTTTGCAGGCCATGTTGATTGGTTCAGGTGTTGCCAGCTTAGCCAATTGTCTCAGGTTCTTTTGATGAATCATCAGGCCAGATGACTGATGATGTGTTAAGCCTTAAGGGCTGTGGAGAAAGCAGAGATGAAGAAAGCATACTCTTTGTCCCAAGGAGAGTAAATATACAGTAAAACAACAACAACAAAAACCATAAAAATAAAAATTAGCTTTCTAAACACACAGGGTAAGTGGTATAGAAATAACTGAAGTTGAAGTACTGTGTTCTTATTTATTTAGCGTGGCTGCTTAGGGGCCAGATGTGGGGGGTGGTGCTTTAAAAACTCCTCAAAATAATTTACTAGCTCTTATCCCATGGCGTTTGCTACAGACTTTTTCAAAGTTTGGTCACTTGATAAAGTTCTTATGACTTCATGAGCTTGTTATAAATGAGTCATGCACCCCACTCCACGCACAAATCATCAGAATCTCTGAAAGTAAAGCCAAGAGCTATTTAAGTCTAATACCCCCACTCGATGTTTTAGGTCTACAGTTTCCTTTCCCCTGTGTCTCTAAGAAGTCACACAAGAGTTAAGTCTCAGCCAAGTTAGGACCCAGTTGAAGAAATACTCAAGTTAATTCCCAGGGCTCCAATAATGACTATTTCTAGCTTCGGTCCAGGATCATTCAGGGACAACTGAGCTCTATCATTGGAGTAGTGTTAGCACTATATTTCTTTACCATAGGATTGGCCTACTTCCATCATGCCCTGCTTGGTAAACTCTCAATAGTCCAAAAGTCATCTTAATTGTCATTTTTTCCCCTGCCTGTAAAGGCTTTCTTGATTTTTTAAAGGCCTAACTAGAATGTAGCACTTAAATCCCAATTGGTACAATTCACATCTTCTCCTCCAGACTATGACTTCCTCAATTTTAGCAACAATGTCCTTTGCATTACTACATTCCTTAAAACTGGTACAGTCTGATATATAGTAGGCACTTTAAATGCTGGTTAAATGCCTAAATTAATGCGTGAAAATTCCTCTGATAATCAACCAAAATCCTGATGTTTGTGACCAAGAGCATTTCTGAGTGGTCAGTGTGCCCATTATGCTGATTGTTCACAGTTTTGATTATAACCCCTGCTTCTTTCATATAAAATGTGTACATATGTTATTAACTTCTCTATCTTTCCATGACCTAGATCTGCAGTATTCAAAATTGCTACTAATGTGTTTACGACTATGTTGTTATGCTAGTACCTTGATTTCACTATATAGTGTCAATATGTCAGATGTACCACCTTGAATATTTATTTCTCTAATAGTGTCACTAAATATTTTTGGAACTTTTTATTTCTGTTATCCCCTTGTGTTTAGCATTATATCATTTATTATTATTATTTTTATTACTTAAAAATAAGGCAAGCTTTCTCTAAATTCTGCTAAAGTGTCACGGTTGCCAACTCTCTGAACCACTTTTAAAAGTTTATTTATTTTTCTCTACATCTTTTGATTAAAAAGCAAATGCTGAGAGCATTTTTTTCAAAGATACAAAAAAATTTAAAGAAGAAGACGAAAGAACAGAAGCTATGAGATTATGTATGAAAGTTCCTAACCTGGAGGCGAGCTGAGTCACCTTCATGGGTGGATAAGAGGTAATTTTCTCTTATAAAGGTATCTGCTTGGAAATATCAAATTGGTTAATTTTGCTCATCACCTGTGCTTACTTCATGTCTAAATGCTCCTGACCTCTGATGGTACAAAGTGGTAGGGCATCCATCCGGCTTCAGCTTAAGGGCTTTAATAAACTTGATTCAGGCAAAGTGGCAGCGGCATGGGCTTTGTCTATTAAGCTATAACTCACAAGAGACTGCACTGAATGAAAACAGGGGCTGATTTTGCAAAAGGTGATTTTCCCAGAAGTGGGCTTTGTGGGATGACTGAGTAGCACTATGAAAGAAACGTGAATTTCAGACTTAGACAATTGAATTCAACATCCACCTTCATCATTTACAAGCTGTGTGATCTTTGATGAATTACTTAACCCTGCTGAGTTGAGTCTCAGCATCTTTACTTACAAACAGAGATATTACTTAGTTGAAACTTATTTTGAAGATTAATACAATAAGTGATATCAAACGGTTGGAACGTGATAGATGCTAACTATATATTATTCATCCTCGTATCTTACTATTTAAGAGGAAGCTATAAAAAGTGATTCACCTTAAGCAAGAGGATTGATTCAGGCTACTTAGAGATCAAATGGAGTATTTATCATATCAATATATGGAAACATTCACTGCAGACAGCTGTGTAGACACTGAAGAACCATCTGCTGCAGTAATACAAGGTCAGCTTAGGGAGAAGTATATGGGAGAAGGTGAAATGTTCTTCTGATATGGCTATTATTTTATGGCCTTCTTACAGTGAGGTCTTGTCATATATAAAGTGCTTGGATATGCTTTTCACATACAGGATCATTTAGACCTTGCCACAACCCCATAAGGTAGACATTAATATGTTCATTTTAGATGCAGGGAAACTGAAGTTAAGAGAGGTTCATGAATTTGCCTATGGCCAGACAATCACTAACTGGAAAATCTGTTCATTTGATTTTAAAATAGTGTTGCTAAATTTAAGCAGTTGAAATAGATGATTCTTTGTTAATTTCAAAGTTATTTTAATAATCTAAATATATACTGTCTATAATTATCAACAGGTAAATGAAATCAATGAAAGATTATAAAAGACATATGAAAGTACATTGTAAGCACCTCATGGCTTATCTATGTGTGTGTGCATATGTCTGCAGTTGAGAGTACTGCATGAGTCTATGCATGTGGACCATGATATAATTAACATAGTAAGCAACATTTATTAACCACCTAGTGTGTATGAGACATTCCACAAGGAAATGGAAACCAAATGATAAAGACAAAGATAGCTCTGTTCCTACAAAGGAATTGTCACAAGTATCTGAGTTCACACTACATAAGTGGCACAATATCAGGCAGGTCTATGTAAGGTAGGCAAAGAGAGCTTTAAGAAGGCAGGGAATGGGGTTGGGACCTGAAGAACTGGGAAAAGCTGGATAGGCAAAGTCCAAGAAAACTAGACAACAGCTTCAGAATCAAGTACATGAGCTCCTTTTAAACCACATAGTACTCCACCACTTCACCCTTCAAAAGACAAGGCCACTGGATTAGATTTAAAGCATTCAGCTTTAAAGACGTTTTTAAAAATAGCTTTTACAAGTATAATTAACATATACTAAACAGCACATTTAAAGTATAGAATAGGATAAGGTTTGACATAGGCAGACATCAATGACACCATCACTACAATGGAGATAATGCATATCCATATCATCCCTCAAAATGTCCTTTGCCCTTTTTTACCCCCTTCCTCTCACCTCTTTCAGTCTCACCACCAGGCACCACTGATCTGTATTCTATCATTACAGATTAGTTTTTGTTTTCTAGAGGTTTCTATAAATAGAGTCATATAGTATGTGCTACATGCTATTTTTAACCTGCATCTTTAATTCAGCACAATTATGGAGAAACACTCATATCATGTGTATCAATAGTTCATTCTTTTGTATTGTTAAGTAGTATTCCGTTGTGTAGACATGTCTCAATGTGTTTATGCATCCCCCTGCTGATAAATATTTTTATGGTTTCCAATTTCTAGCTGTTACAAACAAAGCATCTACGGGAATTCATATATAAGATTTTGTGTGGACACATGCTTTCTTTTTCTTGGGTAAATAACTAGAAATAAAATAACTTGACAGCTATAGGGTAGGCTTATTTTTAATTTTCTAGGAAACTTGTAAACTGTTTTTACAAAGTGGTTGTGCCATTTCACATTTCTACCAGTAGCATATGAGAGTTCTAGTCCCTCCATGTCCCTGCTAACACTTGGCTTGCTTTATTCATTTTTTTTTTTAAATCTCATTTTCTCCTTCCAAAGTCTTTTTTTTTACTTGTATAAATTTATGGGGTACAAGTACCATTTTGTTACATGTATAAATTGTGTAGTAGTAAAGTCAAAATTTTTAGGGTATCCATCACCCCAATAACATACATTGTACTCATTAAGTAATTTCTCATCATCCACCCGCCCATCCTACTTCTTTATTCTTGCATGTACCCATTGTCTATCATTCCACACTATACATCCATATGTACACATTATTTAGCTCCCATTTATAAGTGAGAACATGCAGTATTTGGCTTTCTGTGTCTTTCTGTGTCTTTCTGTATTTGGCTTTCTGAGTTGTTTCACCTAAGATAATGGCCTCTAGTTTCATCCATGTTGCTGCAAAACATATGATTTCATTCTTTTTTATGGCTGAAGAGTATTTCATTGTGTATATATACCACATTTTCTTTATGCAGTCATCCATTGCTGGACACTTTGTTTAATTCCATATCTTTGCCATTGTGAATAGTGCTGCAATGAATGTAGGAGAGAAGGTGTCTTTTTGATACAATGATTTCTTTTCCTTTGGGTAGATAGCTAGTAATGGGATTACTGGATTGCATGGTGGGTCTATTTTTAGTTCTTTAAGAAATCTCCACACTGTTTTCCATAAAGGTTTTACTAATTTACATTCCCACCAACAGTGTTTAAGAGTTCCCTTTTCTTAGCATCCTTGCCAACATCTGTTATTTTTTCTTTTAAATAATAGCCATTCTGACTGTGTAAGCTGATTTCTCATTGCAGTTTTAATTTACATTTCTCTGATGATTAGTGATGTTGAGTGTTTTTTCATATGTCTGTTGTCCATTTGTATGTCTTGTTTTGAAAAATATCTTTTCATGTCCTTTGCCCACTTTTTAATGAGATTTTTGCATATTTTTTTGTTGAGTCATTTGAGTTCCTCGTAAATTTTGGATATTAGTCCCCTGTCAGATGCATAGTTTGAAAATATTTTCTCCCATTCTGCAAGTTGTTGGTTAATTCTGTTTATTATTTCTTTTGCTGTGCAGAAGCTGTTTAATTTAATTTAATCCCATTTGTCTGTTTTTGTTTTTGTTGCTGCGCTTTTTAGTTCTTAGTCATAAATCCTTTGCCTAGACAAAACGCTGATGAAAGAAATTGTAGATGACACAAACAAATGGAAAAACACCCCATAGTCATGGATCAGAGAAATTAATGTCATTAAAATGACCAAATTGCCCAAAGCAATCTACATTTGCAATGCAATCCTAATCAAAATATCAATGTCATTTTTCACAGAATTAGAAAAAATTCTAAAATTGATATGATCCTTTTGACTTCAGTCATACTAATGGATATTTCATTATAATTTTGATTTGCATTTACATAAAGACTAAAGGTGCTGAGCATTTTTTTATTGTCCAATTAGTTTTCTATATAATCTTTCTGAAGTGTCTGTTCAAATATTTTGTGTACTTTTTACTTTTT
Source organism: Cheirogaleus major (assembly GCA_963574435.1). NCBI lineage: Eukaryota > Metazoa > Chordata > Mammalia > Primates > Cheirogaleidae > Cheirogaleus > Cheirogaleus major. The sequence goes on from CAUYPO010047256.1 coordinate 35,876, forward strand.
TATTGATTTGTTATTTTTTCCACTATTTGAGTTTTCAGTTTCCTTTATATATTCCAGATACAATTCTTTTTCAGATGTATATGCATTGCAAATTCTTTCTACCACTCTCTAGCTTGTATTTTCATTCTATTAACAGTGTCTTTTGAAGAACAGAAATTGTAAATTTTGACATAGTACAATTTATCTCTTTTTTTTTTTCTTTTTCTAATTCAATGTCGCGGATTGTCTTCTATGTTGTCTTCTGGGATTTTTTTTTAATAGATGAGAAGATAGACAAATTGATCAATGGAATAAAATCAAGTCCAAAAGCAGACCCACACATATCTGGCCAACTGATTTTGACAAAGGTGCAAAAGAAAATCAGTAGAGAGAATAATGTTTTCAATAAACTGTGCAAAAACAACTGTATATCCATATGTCCAAGATTTGATGCATGTCTAACACAATAGATCAATATACATAAATTAAGTCAAAATGAATCACAGACTTAAAGAAAGTTCATTTTTATCTAGTTCTGACACTAGAAAATTATGTCACTTTGGCAATATCTGGTCTTGTGGTATCTGATACATAGTAGGCACTTTAAGTGTGTGTGTGTGTGTGTGTGTGTGTGTGTGTGTGTATTATAGGCAAGTAGAGAAAAATAATCTGGGTAAGTACCACTGGGATCTTTAGGGAAAAAAAAAGTAGTCAGTAGTCATGAATAAGAGGATTATTTCCTGCTAATAAGAGGAAATGAATAAGCAAATAGAAGGAGAAACCGGTTTTTAATATGATTGCTTCTTTACGGAGATAATGATTTACTCCCCAAATAGATTCTTCTCTAGTAATCCACATTTCAGTAAATGGCTATAGCATCTACCTAGTTGTTTAGCAAACAACAACAGAACAAAAAACACAAAAACAAAACAAAACCACATAGAATTGAGATTTACTGATGGATTTGAGTTAAGAATTAATCAAAAGTGGAAAATATGAGCTTTCAACTCTACCTTGAAAACACAACCTTACTCAGATTACTATACTGTGTCAATTTAAAAACAAATAATAGAAAGTTAATGTTGTATTAATATTTTTACTTATTTATCTTCATTGTTACAGTGCTTTGATCTGGAAGGAACCCTTCTCTTATAGAACTAAGAGATCAACTTGAAGGAGTGAGTCATCCTGAGATAACACCATCCTATTTTTCTAAAAACTAATGATTAAAGATACTTCAAAAAAATCTGAAATAACTCAAACAAGAAATAAGGCATACATTTAATTAGATTCAGTTCAAAAACAGCTGTCTTGAAGCTTGTTTGGGGGGATAAAAGAAGGTAAACAATCATGGATCTCTTATGTGTTGGATGAGAGTTCAGTCCTACGTCCCTCTTTCCCTAGAATTTATGCATGAAGGAACTTCTGAGGCTCAGAAAGGGGAAGACTTAAAATCCAAAAGGTACATTTCGACATTGAACTTTCATTATTTCATTTGATACTAGGAATATCTCATAGGTCCATCTGTTAGTTTCATGCATATTTTCTCTTGATTGTTAGCAGACATGACTTTCTGTGGTTAAGACAGATAAGGAAGTTCATGAACATGAGGACAAGCTGAAAGATTAGACTTGTTTAAGCATCTTGGATAGCAAACTACTTTGCAAATGCAATACCCTAATCAGCTTACTTGTAAGATGGCCAATGAGCTGTCAGAAGTGATGAAAAAAACAAACAAAATGAAACAAAATAAGTTCTTTCTGTGTACTAATTTTCCCTGATTTCTTAAGATAAGTTGTTCATTTTCACTGACAGGCTCTTGCTTGTATCATTTATTTGCCTGAAAATGCCCACCTCACTTTTCTCTGAATGTTTGACTCTAATATGTCAAGCTTAGTGACTACAGTTCACAGAAATCTCTTTTCTTATCCCCAACTGAGGATAGCCAGCTTATCTCATTTGTTATTTCCTTATACTACCTGGTTTAGAAAAGACAAAGATGTTGACTGAAAGACAGCTAGCATTTTTTTAATTGGGCATCAGCTGTTACCAAATTTATGCTGCTTAATTTACATTTGCATAGTATTCGTACTTATTATCTAACTACACAAGGTAAGCACCATGCCCTCACTTTCTGTCTCCATATGTAAATGTCTTCATTGAGTAGCTGGTCTGTAATACCCTTAAGTTGTAGGAAGACATCTTATCCTTAGAGGCTTTGCACTTAATAGATTCTCAAAAGTTATTTTAATATATTTAAATTATCCTTAATATTGAATTAACTTACTCCTAGAGATATCTTTATCATTTTAAGGATATTCCCAAAGATTCTAATATCATTTGTCATTTGTCCAACTAGAGGGAAATATACATCCATCCTTAGTGAATTGGAAGGTGAGGCAGGCCTTTATCCTCATACCAACAAGCGTCTACTACCAAACAATTGAGAATTTTCACTAACAGTGTAGGAGTAATGCCTCTACATTCAATGAGGTAGCTGTTGTTCAAATCTCCAATTAATATGGCAGAGTATATATGTGGAAGGAAATTGAAAATGTTGAGAAGAGTTAACCTAAAGAGAAACATTATTACCTTAATGGTATATAAAAAGATGAATACAGAACACAGAATTTACCATTTACATATCTACAAATAAACTCATAAATATATTAAGATCTAAATGTAGAAGATAAAGATATATATTAAAAATAAATAAAATATAAAGTATAATATTAAATTAGACATACATATGCATTCATATATATGTTATAATCTAAATTTAGCAAAACTGAACATACATTCTGTTTAGTGTGTGTGTGTTAAGCAATAGTCACTTCTGTTTGATGGAATTAAAGGCCATTTGTTTGATTACTTATATTTTTCTCAATATTCCATGTTATCTTCAATGGGCTCAGAGCATTAATATTCAGAGAAAATAAACACTATAGGAACTAATAAATACTTTTATTAAATAAAAATCAATGTTATTTGTGTGTATGTATCTTCTTATTCTATATAAATACATATGTTTATTGGTAGTAAATAGTAGATTACATTAGGGAATTTTTCTATGTTACCAAAGATCACATAAGAACAGGAAATTGGCCTCTCCTGTACCTGTCTAATTAAATAGGCTCAGTTATCAGAGAAAATGATAATTCACGTGAACTTATGTTTAGATACATGATATTTGAACATATTATAGAGTATATGTGATATTTTGTTACATGCATAGAATGTGTGATGATCAAGTCAGGATATTTAGGGTATCATCACCTTGAGTATGTATCATTTTTATGTATTGGGAACATTACAAGTCCTCTCTTCTAGCTGTTTTGAAATATGCAATATATTGTTGTTAACTATAGTCACCCCACCCTGTTATTAAACATTAGAACTTAACATATTTCTTTTATCTTACTATGTGTCCATACCCTTTAAACAACCTTCCTTCATTCCCCCTGCCCCTACTTCATATACCCTTCCCAACCTCCAGAATCTACCATCTGCTTCCTCCTCCATGAGATCAACTTTTTTAGCTCCCACTTATGAATAAGAACATGTTATATTTGTCTTTCTATGCCTGGCTTATTTCACTTAACATAGTAACTGCCTGTTCCATCCATGTTGCTGCAAATGACATGATTTCATTCTTTTTTATGGCAGAATAATGTTCTATTTTGTATATACACTACAATTTCTTTATGCATTTATTTGTTGATGGACACTTAGATTGATTTCATATCTTTGCTATTGTGAATTCTTAAACTCTAGAATTTCTGCTTCATTTGTTTTTATCATTTAATTTTTTTGCTAAATTTCTCTGATAGGCATCTGAAATCCTTCTCTATGTTGTCTTGAAGTTCATTGAGCTTCTTCAGGACAGTTATTTTGAATCCTTTGTCTGAAAGGTCTGTCTCCATCACTCCAGGATTGGTCACTGGTACCTCATTTAGTTCATTCAGTGGGGTCATGTCTTCCTGGATATTCTTGACGTTTGTGGATGTTCATCAATGTCTGGGCATTGAAGAGTTAGGTATTTATTTTAATCTTCACAGTATGGGTTTGTTTGATCTCATTCTTCTTAAGAAGACTTTCTGGATACTTGAATGGAATTGAGTGTAGTAGTTAAGTCTCTGGTTACTGCAGCTATATCAGCACTGGAAGTGCCCCAAGTGACTCTTCTGTCACTCTTCCAGACTGCTGGTTGTACTGCTTTGGTGAGCTTGGATAAGACACAGAGAACTTCCTGGATTACCAGGCAAAGTCTCTCACTCGCTTCCCTCACTCTCCGTGCTGGGCTGCTGGAGTTTGGGGAGGAGTGTTGTGGGCACTCCCTCATGTTCACCACTATCAGGTCTCACCCAAAGCCAGTGGTGACTGTTGCCTACCTAACTCTGATGTTTATTCAAAGCCCAAGGGCTTTTTAGTCAGTAGGTGGTGAATCCTGCCAGGACTGAGTCCTTCCTTTCAAGATAACATGTTTCCTTTTGGCCCAGGGTGGGTCCAGAAATGCCATCCAGGAACTAGGGCCTGGGACTCAGGGGCCTCAGGAATCTCCTTAGTACTTTATTTTACTAGAACTTAGCTGGTATCCAAGTTTCAAAACAAAGTCCTCTGAGCTCTTCTCTTTCCTTTCCCCAAGTGTAAGAAGACTCTCTGAGCTGCACTGCCTATAGTTGGGGGTGGGGGTGACATAGGCAGTGACTTGGCCACAATTGCTGGTGTCTCACTGGGTCATGTGCACCCCCATACCACTGGCCCTGAGCCAGCACAGCTGCAGGAATTGCCCAAGGACTATAGTCCTTTTGGCCTGACTGCCTTACAGATTTAGTATAGCCCCAAGCTGCTCTTTTTCTTCTGGTGGTTGGGCTAGTGGGAACTAGGGCTTTGGGACAGAGAATTTCCCTATGGCTGGGCTGGTCAAAATGTTCCCTCCATGGACACTGGCAAAATTTTGTCCTGTGCTGAGTTGCCCTGTGCCAGGGAAGCCTTGAGTTTCAATTCAAAACCCCACAATCACTTCATTCTCCCTCTCATGGGCGCACAGATCCTCTCTCCATTTGGCATATTGGCATGGCACTACCGCGGGATTGGAGAAGGGTGCTGTAGGCAATGCAAGACTGTCTTTTCTGCTCTCTTCAGGGCCTCTTTCCTTGATATAATGTTAAAACTATGTAGTATGATAGCTCATCTGATTTTTGGTTTTCAGAAGGTGCTTGCTTGCATGGTTAGTTGTTGAATTAGGTGTTCCTGTGGAGGGACTGTTGCTGGAGGTTTCTATTCTGCCATCTTGCTCTGCCCCCTTCCCCTGCTATTATGAAAAGCACTGCAATAAACATGGGGGTTCAGGTATCCCTTTGATATGCTAACTTCTTCTTCTTTGATTAAATACCCAGTAGTGGGATTGCTGGATCACATGGCCGTTTTGATTTTAGTTTTTTGAGAAATCTCATGTGAGCTTTTTAATTTACTTTCTTTGCTCTTTGCATTTGTAGCATTGGCCTCAACACTAAATGGGTTCCATATAACAAGTGGTTCTGGAAAAGTCGTATATCCTCAGGCCCAAACAAATACAAAACAACAGAAAACTTGCATCCATATGATATACACATTTTTGTATTTATCTCTAGTTATTTAAGAATTTTATATTAGCAACTAATCCAGATGCCTTGATCTCAGAGAACTATATTTCCTGGAATATGCCTGTGGGTTTATGCTTCTTAAATATTGTCACTTGCCTAATATATATGAAGATTTCAGGGCACAATGTATTTTGGTTAAGTAGTCTTGGGTAGAAGCAGTGAATCTTCATCTTTACCAACATGCCAAGAATTCTGAGGCTGATCACCCAGTAAAACTTATAGGTAGTGACTACCACTCCCTTCTCAATGTTTACCTGAAAATAGAGGCCTGTATGAATTGATAATCAAAGAAAAATATGATTCAAGTTTGTTCTCAAAATAAGATACAATTTATTCATGAAGTTAGTGATGGTAGAAATCTCACTTTTTTTCCGAATTGTCAAGTCTCATATTTATTTTAATAGCCCTATCTTCAAGCTGGAAAAGCACTGTCAGGTTTCTAAAAATGGCTGTGTCATAAAGCAATCTCCAAAGAAATCATCCACAAAAGGTAAAGAAAATTTTCTGAAACTCAATACTCTTTGCAGATATTTAAGTTGCAATACATAGAACTAGAAAAAGGGGTCAAGTCTCTTCTTCAGTCTTTTACCAATTAAGAAATCCAATGTACTCTGAGTAGTCTTTCAATCAACCATTGAATGAGGCACTATTTTTTTTTTTCATTTTTGAGCATCTGGGAGCTTGAAGGAAGCATTAGACACACCCTTTTATGGTGAGAAAGAAAAACTTGGTAAACTGGGTTTGAAAGTGATGTACCAATTAGCTGTGTGAATGTGAACCATCTCCCGCTTTTTTTTCCTAATATATAAAATATAGACACCAATTCCTTCTTTAAAAGTTGTTTGATCCACACAACTATGCTTAAGTGATTTTGAGAAAGGCACAAAACATTTCAATGGAGGAAGGAGAACTTTTTCAAAAAGTGTTCCCAGAGCAATTGGACATCCATAGGCAAAGAAAATGAACTTCAACCTAACCTCACAATTTATACACAAATGAACTCAAACAGGATCATAGATTTAAATGCAAAATTGTAAGTGTAAAATTGTAATTCTATTAGAAAATAAAAACCTCCAAGAAAAAAAATGTCAGGATCTAGGGCTAGGCAAAGTTTCTTAAACTTGACACTAACACCATAATCCATAAAAGGAAAAATGACAAACTGGACATCAATAAGCCTTAAAAAATTTGTTTTGCAAAAGATGTTGTTAAGAGGATGAATGGACAATCTACAGATTGAGAGAGGATATTTAAAAACCCAATATCCAAGAGAGGATTAGCTCTAGGATACATAAATAACTTTTAAAACTCAACAATTAAACACATGCAATCCAATTACGAAAGGGAAAAACATGTAGACAAACATTTCAACAAGGAGGATACACAGTTAGCAAATAAATACACAAAAATGATGTCCAACATCATTAGCCACCAGAGAAATGCAGATTAAAACCACAGTGAGATACCACTACACACTTATCAGATTAGATAAATAAAAAATAATGACAAATGAAATGCTCATGAGTATATGGAGAAAATAGAACATTTATACATTGATGGAAACGTAAAATGCCACAGCTAACTCTGGAAAATATTTTGGCAATTTTTTATATAGTTGACCCTTCAACCTACCCTTTCATGCAGTCAAAAATCAGCATATAACTTTTAAATTCCCCAAAACTTAACTACTAATATCCTGCTGTTGACTGAAAGCCTTACTGATAACATAAACAACACAGAAATAGACTATAATTTATCTACATGTATTTTATGCATTCATCACATACCTAACATTTTCTTTTTTTTTTTTTTTTGATATTTCTAGGCTATATGGTTTATCTGCAAATTTTTTCAAATTGTTTCAAATCTCCAAAAAATTTATAATATATATTTATTGAGAAAACTCCACATATAAATGGACCCATACAGCTCAAATCTGTGTTGTTCAAGGATCAATTATATAACTAATATGCAAATATCATGCAAACCAAAAACTGCACTCCTAGGTATTTTTTAGAGAGAAATAAAAACTTACATTTACATAAAAAACCTGTATACAGATGTTCATAGCAGCATTATTGGTAATAACCGAAAACTGTAAAATATCCAAAGTCCTCACATGCGTGAATGGTTACACAAATTATGGTATTCATATTTCATACTATGAAATACTCATAGATTAAAAAAAGGAACACATTTTTGGTAAATCCCAAACCTTGGATAAATCTCAAAGGAATTATGCTGAGAGAAAACAGCAACTCCAAAAGTTTACATATTGTATGATTTCATTTATAAAACATCCTTGAAATGATAGAATTATAGAAATGGAGATCAGACTAGTGGTTACCATGCTTTATCCACAGTGAAGATGGGAGAGAGGTAAGTGTGGCTATAAAATAGCAAGAGGAGGGATCTTTTCTGTGATGAAACAGTATTGTCTCTTTAATGTATGTATCAATGTCGATTTCCTGGTTGTGATATTGTACTACAGTTATGCAAGACATTATCATTGGGGAAAACTTGGTAAAGGGTACATAGGAGCTATCTGAATTATTTCTCGCAACTATACATATGGATATAAAATTATCTCAAATTTTTCAAAATAAGTTTAATTTTAGGAAAAAAATTGATTGGTGAGTATTCTAGAGAACAACAAAGAATGAGATGGTTTTGAAATCAGAATGCTGTACACAGCCAATTATACATTTTCAGGCAGGCATTCTATTCACAATTTTTGAAAGTTTACATTCTAGTCATAATTTTTGAAAATATCATTTCAATAAGCACTCCTGAAAAAGAGCATAAATAAATCTTCAAAAGAGTGACTGGACACTGGAAATACAAGAAAAAGAGACCCTAGACTTAAAACAGCTTTCAAAATAAATCAGGCAACATGTAAATGTATTCATGAAATGGTTATAATGAATAAACTGAATTATAAAGTATATACACGTGCACATATGTAAGAAACTGAATGGTCGTTTTGAAGATGGTGAAAACAACCATGGAAGTAGAGGAGAGACAAGTTTGCAGTGGCAACCATGGGAGTGTGCTGCTTAGATCTCCCTTGCAGAAAGAGCTTTCCATTCAAAGGCAAGGAGTGCAGTTAGCTGACAGCATCCAGCTACCTTCAGGATCCACTTCAGTTTTCCTGCCACTATCATGCTCCATTGATAAGGGCTCCTCTTACAGCCCTTACCAATGGTTGAGACGAATAGAAGCAGTAGGACTTGGCCATTTCTATCCAAGCTGGAGCTCATCTAATGGGCGATCTTTGCTTTGGATCTCCCCCTTCATTACCCAAGAAATTTCCAAATCTGCATTGCAGTCTGAAGGGTCCTCCCTTATCCAATCCAGCTTTCATTTCTCTTTCTTTTCACAGGAAAGGGTCTGAATCCCAGGCTGGGATTCCCTGCTCAACCTCGCTTCCTTTCTCTTTTATGTTTTGAGAGCATTAAGACCCAATAATCCTTCTGCATTCCACCCTCCATCTCAGCATCTACTTCCTAGAAGACATAATAAACACAGTGCTTTGTAACTTTCTTTCTCTGGGGTTAGGTATCCACTCACATTCCTGGGGATCCACACATTTTAACTTTCCTATTGCATGTGTGCATGTATGTATGAATTACTTACATCCATATGCACGTATGTATTTTTGATGAGTATATATGTACATATTTCTTTATATTTCCTTTTTTATTTTATGTATTTATTCCCATTTATACCTAATCCAAAAATCACTCTCCCTCACATAGGTAGTCATTCTGAAATATTTAGTACATATCCTTGTCATATGCTGTACTTAAGAGAAAGATAAATACCTTTCAGTAAGACATTCTCATGAAACATATCTTGAAGAGAAAATGATGCTCTCACTAACTTAATAAACAACAGCTGCCTCAAAGGTAGGTAGGCATACAAAAGCCAGTTTCCAGCTTGTTAAAAGTTAGCTTTGTTTCTAAGCCAAGTTTCTTCTTCCATTGTTAAATGTGTGTGGTTTTACACCTCCATCGTCGTCCTTACCATCTCATTTTAGAAATCTCCCTAAGAAAATACTGAACATTTTGTGCTCTTGTCAGTAGTACATTTAGGACTTTGACCTACTGCAAACTTTCTTTATTTTCTGTTTCATTTCAAGACTTCTATTAATTAAATCAGATCTTGAGTTTCACTTTGAATGAAGAAGACTTTGCTGAGAGTTCTGCATCGTCTTTGATAAGAAGAGAGACTGCTGATTTTCAGCTTTTATTATAACCTATTTTGTTCTGTCAAAATGTCCTTTAATACAGACTGTTTTTAATCTCTTTAAATTAATGAATCTCGTTAAATGGCTCTTAAGGAAATCATTTTGATAATGGTTGACAGATTTTTTTTTTTTTGCCCCAGATGGATAGTTATAATTTCTCTTTTTCAAAAAAATAGTGGGGAAAAAGTCTTTCACAAACGGCATTATTTTGTGTCTCTCTGATGAGTACTTTCCAGTGTTAGTTTTCTGGTCTGTGACCAAAGAGTGATTTAGTCATAGAGGAAAAAATGACTTAGATACACATCAAAGAACAAGACCTCAGGGACAGAAAGATTTAAGAAATTCTGGTATTTTTGATTTGTGACACCCTTTTGCCGACTTTGTTTCTAGCCTTGTTTCTTTTATTACTGTATTTTATACAGTGGCCACTTGTTTTTTGTTAAACTACAGTTTAACTCCAAGATGATCCTCAAAATATAGTCACAGCATGACTTTGATTCTGACCCATGATTTCATCTAGCATTGAAGATACTACATTTTCACATCACTTATTTTTTATTTGTGCATTTTAATCCATTTGGAGTAAATTTTGTGAAAAGTGTAAGAATAGGTTATATTATGGCATCATTACTGCTCAGAACTGGGGGGAGGGACAAAAGAATGGACAAGGGATTTGTGTTATTTTAACAATAATAATTTAAACAATGGTTCTGAACAGAATGTTCACATTTTGAATGGCATGTCCTTCAACTTTTTCTTCCAATTATTTTAATTCCTCTAAAAATCTATGTATATTTTATACAGTATAGCTGGAACAGATGAAAACACTATGTTTTAGAAAAATCAAATGCCGACATATATATGATATGCAGGCCCTTGCAGCCCAACTCAGAATAGGAAATATCACAAGGGGAAGAGATGGAGAGAAGTGTCCTAAAGGGACCTGGGGAAATAAAGATACCTAGCAGCCGTGAAAGAAGGAGATAGGAAGAAGACAATCTTTGCATCCCATTTTAGGTTAGGTTCTGCATCATCTTTTCATTGTGGCTCTTAAGACATAGAGGCAATGAATAAATCTTAGCTATTCGAACAAAATAAGAGAATCAGAGAAAGAGTAAGAAAAGGGCTAAAATGTTTTACAGACCAAGGCAGGATGATATTCCTACCAGTGAGAGAGAGAGATTGCTTTGCACTATACCTCATGCTCAGCGGTGAGACTCATAATATAGTAAGTATGTAGATATTTGCTATTTTCTGTGTTTTATAAGAGGTTAGAGACATATGTACCCATTACTCCCCATCTCACACCATAGAATGCACAGAGATTCCCTACTCGGTAGATAGTTATAAAGCCATCACAAAAGGGATAAAAAATTTCATTTCTTATCATCTTAATGATATTATCCATGCCTAGGATTCTGAGTCTTCTGCTCAGCAATTATTGAAATATGACTTATTGTATGCATATCCTTAGACACAAATAGGAAAACAAACGCTCATTAAAAGTATAAGCAAGATCAGGTTCTGTTTGCTGGGAACTTGATAACTGTCACATCCCTTGCTTTATGGGGAGGCTGGGTCGGGTTGGTCCAATTCATGTTTCACAGCACAGGATGGAAGACGTGGCCTTGTGGACTGAATCAGGGAAGGAATCTCCGCAGCTTGCTCAAGAGACAGTTTTAACACAATGTGGAGAGGTCAAGTGGGTCATTGGGTTTGGGAGACTAATGACTATTTTGAAAGTGAAATGTCAGAGTCAAATGAGGACCAACAAATCTTTGAAGATGATGAGAACAGGTATGTATGAATAGAATTAGGGCAAAAGATGGAATTTGTATCATTTTCAGACATAGTCTCCAGAATATGAGGTTGCATTTTCATGTATTTCAGTTGAGAGAATGTAGGAAAGTCAAACTGAGTCAGCAGAAAGCACTTGCCAAATGACTGTTGGATCTTGAGTAACAGGATATATAGATATACATTTTTTTGACTATCAGTCCTAATCCATTAATTCTGCATCTCATAGGAAAAAAATAGAATAATTAACTGAAGCTTCAGGATTTTTTTTATTATTATTCATAGGATTTTCAAATCACATACATGTTCCCAAAAGGTATTCAAAATCAAAATTGCTGTATCCTAAATGCAGCAATTCTATTTGTAGAAAAGGAAAAATAGAAGGCAAATCTTTTATTTGCCCTTGGAGTGTTCACAGCATAAACTCTCATATGTTTTTTTTTTCTTTTTCCCCAGGTGATAGATTACCAGGAGGCTGTTAAAAATCCCAAGACTTTTAAATAATATATTCCTGAGACTTCTAATAACAAAACTTGAAAGTTAAGGAGGAAACTGCATGTAGAAAAGACATACACAGTGGGGAATGTGGAAAGTGCGCACCCTGCCTTTAAAGCGGTGGTCACCAACCTTTTTGGCACCCGGGACCATTTTCGAGGAAGACAATTTTTCCACAGACCAGGGAGGTGGGGAATGGTTTAGACATGATTCAAGAGCATTACACTTATTGTGCACTTTGTTTCTATTATTATTACATTGTAATTATATAATGAAATAATTATACAACTCACCATAGGTTGGGGACCCCTGTTTTTGAGGGAAAGGGTAAGCATTTTGGATGTCTAAGGGAGGTGCATGTGTGAGGGTGTCTGTGTGTGTCTCATTGGGGCTAGTTAGGGAAGAAGTGGGCTATATCACTCGCTATTTTTTCTCATTTTATTCTATCAAATACTCACACTGCAAAATTGATACAAGTGCTTTCATTTGTAAAATGGAGATAATGCTGAGAATCAGAGAGGTTAAATAACCTATTGAGGTCACCCAGTGTTTAATGGCAGAGTTAAGACTCATAGTCAGATCTGACTATCGCCAGGCCTTATGTTATTTGAGTAATAGCACTTTTTATTTAGAAAGTGATACAAGTGCACAGTAGAAAATTTAAGAAATGCAGATAAAAAGTAAAGTCAAAATGACTTTTAATCTACTGCTTAGAGATAGCATTCTGGGTGTATATCATCCAGGTTATTTTCAGAACACCACCGGCCCTCACTTAACTACTGAGATTCTCTTTTCCCTCATCTGTAACATAGAAGCAAAAGCAATAGCATTTCTTTGGTTTCTCATAGCTTTAAAATCCTATGGTTTTTATACCTTAAGTGATTTTGCTTTCAAGTTTTAGTTCCTTTAATGGGGGGAAAAAAGTATCCACACAGAATGATAGACAAATTGCCATGAACAGTTCGATGCCTCCTGCGTGGGAACTACATTAAGCCAGGTTAGTGTCTCTATGTAGGTTATGTGACACTCCATCTATTCTTATTCCTTGGACTTCATGATAGTGCTTAGCAAACATGTGGCTACATCACCTGCCCCTGGCTACATTTAAAATGATTAGAGTAGAAAGTAAGGGAAAGAAAGCTTATAAAAGTTGTGGAAATTACTGTGAATTTGGTGAATATAAAATTGTTGACCAGCTCAGGAACCTTACAGTTATTGGTCCGGATGCCAGTGAATAGAGTGACACTCAAACAGAAACACTGGTTAATCAGTCACCTCCTCTTTAGAAGTTCCATCCTTCTGGTTGACAGTAATTTTTTTTCCTCCTGCCTCCTGACTACTGCACTGACAGAAAGATTAGAAAGTTACATAATTGCATTAGGATAACAAGGCAGTTCAGGGAAAGGCTGATACCATAGAAGTATTTTTAGAATAATTTGGAGGAGCTGCCATTACCATCTTGTTAAGAGCTGTCTTCATTTGTCAGAAGGGACAGAAAGAAGTGAGTCTACGTCTATTTTTCAGATTACTGGCTACTTGAAAGATGAGTAAAAAGCAGCGACATGAAGATCAAGTAGTTTGGAAAATGAGGACATTACTAACACCTTTTGGAATGACTTACAAGTTTGTTTTTTGCTGTTTTTTTTTTTCAAGTCAAGCAAAGGATTTGCATTATTTCACATTTAGCCTTTACTTTTTCTGCTCTGAGTTACCCTTCATTCCTTGCCCTCCTCTTTTTCCTTTTTTCACTTCTCCATCACACACACACACACACACACACACACACACACACAAGCACATACAAAGGGACACAATGCAGTCACAGAGAAACACAGGCATACAGAGACAGACACACATAAACACACACAGTGATGCAGACATATACACGGCCACACCCAGACTGCAGGAGGATTTAGTTTTTTCTTGAATAAACTCTGCATGTATCATATATGTCTATACAATATGCTCAGAACACATCATTCTAAATGCTTTATAATTTTCCATTTCCCTGAGCCTCCATTTAACCAACTGTAAAATTAGGGTGAAAATGCCATCCTGCCAAGATTGTGACACAATTTTGAAACAGTTAAAACCTTTGAATTAAAAGTGGCAGCATTTATTTACTTTTGTTGCTGCTGTGATGCCTTTGGTGTCTTCTTCATAAATTCTTTGCCTACGCTAATGTCTATAAGAGTTTTTTCAATATTTTCTTCTAGAATTCTTATGTTTTCATGCCTTTTAAGGTTTTAGACTGTTATCCATCATGAGTTGATTTTTATAACAAATGAGAGGTGCAGATCCTGTTTTAGTCTTCTACGGCAGCCTCCCATTTTCCTCGCACCATTTATTGAATAGGGATTCTTTTCTGCAGTGTATGTTATTGTCTGCTTTGTCAATATTAGAAGGCTATATGAGGATGGTTTTATATCTGAGTTCTCAGTCCTGGTCCATTGGTCTATGTCTCTGTTCTTGTGCCAATAATATGCTGTTTTAGTTACTATAGTCTTGTAGTATAACTTGAAGTCTAGTAAATTGATGCCTCCCAATTTGTTCTTTTTGCTTAAGGTTGCCCCATTAGAAAGTGGGTAAAAGACAGAAACGTTTCATAAGAAGATAGTTAATGGCTGAGAAACATATGAAAAAATGCTCAACATCTCTAATCATCATGGAAATGCAAATCAAAACTACAATGAAATGCCACTTAACTCCAGTGAGAATGGCCTTTATCAAAAAGTCCCCAAACAACAAATGTTGGCATGGATGTGGAGAGATAGGAAAACTCATACAATATTTGTGGGACTTAAAACTAGTATAATCTGTATGTAAAGTAATATGGAGATACCTCAGAGAACTAAAAGTGGAACTACCATTTGATCCAACAATCCCACTACTAGGCATCTACCTTAAGGAAAAAAAGATAATTAAAAAAAGAAAAAAGACATCTACACTTAAATATTTATAGCAGCACAATTCACAATTGCAAAGATGTGGAAACAACCGAAGTGTCCATCAATCCATGAGCGGATTAAGAAAATGTGGTATATGTACACCATGGACTACTACTCAGCCACAAAACCAATGGTGAACTAACATCCCTTGTATTATCCTGGACGAAGCTGGAGCCCATTCTCTAAAGTGAAGTATCACAAGAATGGAAAAACACACAAGCCAATTATGGGCTGTTTTGAGAAAAAGCATCTTACCCATGAAGATGCTTTCAGACTCAAGGTAAAGGTTTGGAAAACAAATTTCCAGACATATGGAAACCAAAAGAAAGCTGGGGTAGCTATTCTTATATCAGAGAACATAAACTTTATTTATTTATTTTTTTAAGTATATTATGGGGGTACAAATGTTTAGGTTACATATGTTTCCCTTGCCCCACCTGAGTCAGAGCTTCAGGCATGTCCATCCCCCAGACGGTGTGCACTGCACACATTAGATGTGTGTATGCCCATCCCCTCCTTCCCCCTCCCATCTACCGAGCACCCGATGAATGTTATTACTATATGTATACTTAAGTGTTAATTGGTTAAAACCAATTTGATGGTGAATACATGTGGCGCTTATTTTTCCAGTCTTGTTATACTTCACTTAATAGAATGGGCTCCAGCTCTATCCAGAAAAATATGAGAGGTGCTATATCACCATTGTTTTTTGTGGCTGAATAGAACTCCATGGTATACATATACCACATTTTATTAATCCACTTATGTATTGATGGGCACTTGGGATGTTCCCACATCTTTGCAACTATGAATTGTGCTACTATAAACATTCTAGTGAAGATTTTTTTTTATAGAATGTCTTTTGTTTTTTTGGGTAGATACCCAGTGAGGGACTGCTGGATCAAATGGTAGTTCTACTTGTTTCTCTTTGAGGTATCTCCATATAACTTTCCACAGAGGTTGTACTAGTTTGAAGTCCCACCAGCAATGTATGAGTGTTCCTAACTCTCCGCATCCATGCCAACATTTATTGTTTTGGGACTTTTTGATAAAGGCCATTCTCGCTGGAGTTAAGTGACATCTCATTGTGGTTTTGATTTGCATTTTCATGATGATTAGAGATGTTGAGCATATTTTCATATGTTTGTTAGCCATTTGTCTATCTTCTTTTGAAAAGTTTCTGTTCATGTCCTTTGCCCACTTTTTGATAGGGCTGTTTGATTTTTTCTTGGTGATTTTCCTGAGTTCTATATAGATTCTAGTTATCAGCCCTTTATTGGATGTGTAACATGTGAATATTTTCTCTCATTCTGTAGGTTGTCTGTTTGTCTCATGATAGTTTCCTTGGCTGTGCAGAAGCATTTTAATTTGATCAGGTCCTATTTATTTATTTTTGTTGCTGCTGTGGTTGCCTTTAGAGTCATCTTCATAAATTCTTTGCCTGGGCCAAAGTCTATAGGAATTTTTCCAACATTTTCTTCTAGAATTCTTATAGTTTCACTCCTTAGGTTTAAGTCTGTTATCCACTGTGAGTTTATTTTTGTGAGAGGTGAAAGGTGGACCCCGTTTCAGTCTTCTACATGTGGCTATCCAGTTTTCCTGACACCATTTATTGAATAGGGATTCTTTTCCAATTCATGTTATTGTCTGTTTTGTCAAAGATTAGATGGCTATATGAGGATGGTTTTATATATGGGTTCTCAGTTCTGTTCCATGGTCTATATCTCTGTTCTTATACCATTATCATGCTCTTTTAGTTATTATAGCCTTGTAGTATAGATTGAAGTCTGGTAAATTGATGTCTTCCAATTTGTTATTTTGGCTTAAAATTGCTGTGGCTATACAGGGTCTTCTCTGGTTCCACACGAAGTGTAGAATTATTTTTTCTATGTCTGTGAAAAATGATGTTGGTATTTTAATAGAGATTGCATTAAATCTGTAGATAGCTTTGGGTAGTATAGACATTTTAACAATGTTGATTCTGCCAACACATGAGCCTGGTATGATTTTCCACCATTTACATCCTCTGCTCTATCCTTCCTCAGTGCTTCGTAGTTCTCCCTGTAGTAGTCTTTTACCTCTTTAGTGAAATATATTCCTAGGTACTTTATTTTCTTTGTTGCTATTATGAAGGGTATTGAGTCTTTGATTTGGTTCTCAGTTTGACTGTTGTTGGCATATAGAAATGCTACTCATTTCTATACATTGATTTTGTAACCTCAGACTTTCCTGAATTTGTTTATCAATTACAGTAGTCTCATGGCAGAATCTTTGGGGTTTTCTAGATATTAGATCATATCGTCAGCAAAGGGAGATAGTTTGAATTCTTTTGTCCCCATTTGGATGTCCTTGATTTGCTTCTCTTCTCTGATTGCTCTGGCTAGGACTTCCAGCACTATGTTGAATATAGGCAGTGATAGAGGGCAAACTTGTCTGGTTCCAGTACTACATGGGAATACTTTCATTTTTTCCCCATTCAGTATGATGTTGGCTGTAGGTTTGTAATATATGGCTTGTATCATTTTTAGGTAAGTCCCTTCTATCCCAGTCTTGTTAAGTGTTCTTGTCATAAAAGGGTGTTTAATTTTGTCAAATGCTTTTTCTGTGTCTATTGAGAGGACCATATGATCTTTGTTTTTGCTTCTATTTATGTGGTGAATTACATTTATAGATTTGTGTATATTGAACCATCCCTGCATCTCTGGGGTGAAGCCTAAGTGGTCGTGATGGATTATGTTTTTGATAAGCACCTGAATTTGGTTTGCTAGGATTTGTTGAAAATTTTTTCATCTATATTCATAAGGGATATTGGTCTATACTTTTCTTTTTTTATTGTGTCCTTCCCTGGTTTTGGTATCATGGTGATGTTGGATTCATAAAATGTGTTGGGGAGGATTTCTTCAAACTAAATGATAATGGGAACACAAGTTATTAAAATCTGTGTGATACAGCAAAAGCATTCCTGAGAGGAAATTAATAGCATTAAATGATTACATCGAAAAAACAGAAAGTTCAAAAATCAATTAACTAATAAACTGCCTCAAGGAACTGGAAAAAGAAGAGCAAATCTATCCTAAATCTAGCAGAAGAAAAGAGATAACTAAGATTAGAGTGGATCCAAATGAAATTGAGAATAAAAGAACTATACAGAAGATTAATAAAACAAAAAGATGGTTTTTGAAAAGATAAAACTGAAACCCTTCTTGGTAGATTGACAAGAACTAGAAAGGAAAGGACTCTAATAAGCTCAATTAAAAATGAAAAAGGAGGCCGAGCGCGGTGGCTCACGCCTGTAATCCTAGCTCTCTGGGAGGCTGAGGCAGGCGGATCGCTTGAGTTCAGGAGTTCGAAACCAGCCTGAGCAAGAGTGAGACCCCGTCTCTACTATAAATAGAAAGCAATTCATTGGCCAACTAAAAATATATAGAAAATATGAGCTGGGCATGGTGGCGCATGCCTGTAGTCCCAGCTACTTGGGAGGCTGAGGCAGGAGGATTGCTCGAGCCCAGGAGTTTGAGGTTGCTGTGAGCAAGGCTGATGCCATGGCACTCACTCTAGCCCGGGCAACAGAGTGAGACTCTGTCTAAAAAAAAAAAAAAAAAAAAAAAAAAAATGAAAAAGGAGAGGTCACTACAGACATCATGGAAATGCAAAACATTTTTGTATACTTTGAATACTATAATCATCTATATGCCACAAAACTACAAAATGTGGAGGAAATGGACAAATTCTTAGAAACACACAACCTCTCTAGGCTCAATCAGCAAGAAATAGAATTTCTGAACAAACAAACATCAAGCACAGAAATTGACACAGAAATTAGAAATCTTCCAACAAAAAAAATGTCTCAGACCAGATAGGTTCACACATGAATTTTACCAAACTCACAAAAAACCCATGCATATACTGCAGAAATTATTCCACAACATCGAGAAGAATGGTATCCTCCCCAATTCATTGTATGAAGCCAATATCACCTTGACACCAAAGCTAGGAAAGGACACAGAAAAAAAGTAAACTACAGACCAATATCCCTCATCAATATAGATGCAAAAAATCCTCAATGAAATCTTAGCAAACCAAATCCAACAGCACATCAAAAAAATAATTCATCATTGCCAGGTGGGCTTTATCCCAGAGATGCAAGGCTGGTTCAACACATGCAAATCTATAAATACAATTCACCACATAAACAAAAGCAAGAACAAAGACCATATGATTCTCTCAATTGACACAGAAAAATCATTTGACAAATTCAGCACACTTTTATGATAAAAACTCTTAACAAAATAGGCATAGGTGGGACATACCTTAAAATTATTAAAACCATATATCATAAACTCACAGCTAATATCATACTGAACAAGGAAAAATTGAAAGCATCCCCGCGTAGAACTGGAACCAGACAAGTTTGCCCACTATCTCAACTTCTACTCAACATAGTGCTAGAAGACCTTGCCAGAGCAATCAGACAAGAGAGGAGAATTAAGAGTGTCGAAATGGGGGCAGAAGAGGTCAAACACTCACTCTTTGCTGGTGATATGATATTATATCTAATAAATCCCAAGGATTCAACCAAGAGACTCTTGGAATTGATAAATGAATTTAGCAAAGTCTCAGGATACAAAATCTATGCACACAAACTAGTGGCATTCATATATGACAATAACAGTCAAGCCAAAAATCAAATCAAAGACACAACACCTTTTACAACAGCAACAAAGAAAATTAAATATTTAGGAATATATTTAATGAAGAAGTTGAGAGACCTAATAGGGAGAACTAAAAACACTGAGAAAAGAAATCATACAAGGTGTAAATAGATGGACAACCCTGCCATGCTCATGGATTGGCAGAATCAATATTGTTAAAATGTGCATACTACCATGATTATCCGAAAATAAGACAGGGTCTTATATTTATTTTTCCTCAAGAAGACACCTTAGGGCTTATTTTCAGGGGATATGTTTTATTTTTTTTTTAAGTACGGTACAACAATCTACATTTATTCAAATATAGTTAAGTCATCTTCTTCTGGAACATCATCATAACTCTCCAAATCCCGAATTCCATCCTGAATTTCTTGCGACTCTATTTCCTTTAGAACCATTGGCTCCAATCTCTCATGTCGAGCAATAGAGCTCTCATGGGGCAGATGAGAAGAGCTGCTTGTCTTCTTTACCGCTCCGCCACGGAATGCATGGGTTGTGCAGATACGCTACGTAGCCGCGCTCATCTCCAGGTCTTATTTTCGGGATAGAGTTTATATTATGCAAATGCTTAGAAATCCTGCTAGGGCTTATTTTACGGGTAGGTCTTATTTTCAGGGAAGCACGGTAGCTCTTGAAAATCAGTGGGGATGTGCTCTCACAGGATATCAGCTATCAATAGTGGGTTAACTGCTATAAGATTACATTTATTATAGCATTGTCACAATTCCACATTTATGTCGGCTAGCTTTATATTCCAATTCAGATTTCTTTATTCTGATCAAGAGTTCAACATGAAGGACACAGGAAAAGAGCATGCATCTTTCTTCATCATGAAATATTCATAACTTAGTTTTTAATCTAATGCTTTAAATGTATCAAGGCTTTTTCCAGAGGAAACCTAAGTATTACACAAGATATGCATTCATCTCTTCTTAATAACATGTGTGTCAAATCTAGAGAGGCAGGTCTCTTTGCAGTCATAGAAGTCTATGCCTTGAGAAAGTTCAGCCTAATCAAACTCAAATTTTTAAAAAAGCACTTAAAATGGTCTAAATCCAAGATAGTTATTTTACTCACATTGTACAATGTCTATGGTTTTGACAATTCTAGATTGTCCCTATGTAAAGGGTTTCCATGTTAGGGGTTTAAATTCTGTTATTATGTGATTTCAATCCAAAAGAAGATCAAAAGTATAATTTGCAAAGCTTACACATGTGTTTAAAAGATATCTTTTTAATCTAACTGTATCCATTGTTACATTATGTTTATATTAAAACTGCTAATGGGTAAAGGTAATTCTCTTATTTTTCTGGGTAAGCATTATGTCTATGGGTGATTGTGAATTAATAATCCCCATATTCCCTTCCTCATACTTTGACAGAGTTAGCTGAATACCTACCATTTCTATGAGGCTTTCTCTGAACAATCAACATTTTCTGAAGAGTCACATTAGTC
>CAUYPO010047257.1:0-19950 GCA_963574435.1 Cheirogaleus major
CAGGCACATGCCACCACACCTGGCTAATTTTTAAATTTATTTTTTATTCTATTATTTGTTTTAGAAATGGAGTCTTGCTATGATGTCTAGGCTGGCCTCAAACTCCTGGCCTCAAATGATCTTCCTGCCTTGGCCTCCCAAGGTTCTGGGATTATAGGCATGAGTCACTGTGTTCAGTTTCATTTCAATTTTTATTCAAATCTGTTCATGTCCAGAGCCTTTTTTTGTTTTTTTAAAGCTCTGAAACTGTGACTCTGGAACTCTATAATTTTGAGTGGAAGAATAAAACCAGAGAAATAATTTTGAGACCTAATATTTAGTTTTATTAAAAGCTAATTTATTGGTTTTAAATCATAAAAAATAAAGAACCAAAACAGAGGATACATAGCTTAAGTAATGGCTTTTTTCTCTAATAAATTTATGAAAAGTCTTATCACTTAAAGTTATATAAATTCATTATATCTTTTTCACTCCATGTATTTTTTTCTACAGAACCTCCCACAATGCAAGCAGTCAATAAATTTTTGTGGAAAGAAAAAACGCATAAATGTGTTACAATCACCTGTTGCTGGTCTAGAATAAACTAAGCCAAGGCCAGAGAGTAGGTGCCAGAAAAGGACATAATTTCCAGATCTTGACATTAGGACTGAATCCCTAGGAGGCCTTCCTGCCTAGCTGAGTGACATCTGAGTTCTTGGGCCATGTGATTTAAACCAACCCCCCTCCTTACCAACAAATAGGGATTGGTTATGTAAATAGCCAAGTAATTCAGACCCCAGTCTATCCATTTCTGCACAAAAGATCTGTACTTTGCCTGGCTGTAGAACACTTGTTTACCCCTAATTCTGGAAGAGCTGGCAAAGGGAAGGCACTGTCACATCCATTTCCTGCCTGACGTTGACTCCTTCCCAGAAGTTGGTGCTTATTTCTTAGCTACAAGGGGAGTTGAAGAGGGTACACATGTCTTTCCTGAGTGTTAACAGGGTGTGGGGGTGGTAAAAGATCAGACATGAAGCCACAGGCAGTGCTGCCTACATTAAGACCAGGCCATGCACCTTGAACAGAAAAACTGACGAAACTGAGCTGTGAGTAGGCTCATGAGGTAACGGAGAAACGGTGATCATCCACGAATACCCATTAAGGTGCCACATGGCTCACGATGAGCTCTGAAGGGAAATCCCACTCTGGGTGCAATGCTGAATCATGCATTCATATATTATATGGGCTTTATTATCCCTTATATTAAATAATATCCCATGAAATATTACAATTCAATACAGTAAGGTCAAGGTATATCATAACTGCCCTCAAGACAGGCATGAGTCCTGTTCTTCAACATAAATGTTATTAAAGGAGTCTCTTTAAATTATTTAAAGTGCTTTTAATGTGTAAAGATTACAAAAAAGATTTTTAGTGTTTGCCTGTTTCCCTGGTGTAAACGCTCCCCATCATGGCCAATTTCAAGAGACCAATGGTTGAACAAGTTCACAAAATTCCTGAATACTGGATTTAACAATCAACCCTTGCAAGCTGGTAAGAGCTGGCTCTAGCACACCCTGGTAGTAAATTTTATTCACTTTATAAACCTTTATTAGAATAACACAAAGGGCTTTCTGGAAGTTTGAATCTTCATCCTGTGCTGACAGGCCGTGCAAAGGGCAGGTGGTGTTATGGAGACATCTCACTAAACTTCCTATGATGAAGATTTAACGGGTAGCTCTCAGGGGATAGATTCAAGGGAGATTCCTATGTCTTTTCAATTTATTTTATCTCTGTATTTGTGGGGTTTTTTTCTTCCAAATCACTTGGTCAGAGAACACTGGGATTGATATTTTAGAGTGAGGGCTACTTGGACACATGAGAGCATTGCCTTGGTTTTTAGTTTTTCTTGAATTCAAAGGCTTGCTTGGCTTTATCATACTTAC
Organism: Cheirogaleus major; assembly: GCA_963574435.1. Lineage (NCBI taxonomy): Eukaryota > Metazoa > Chordata > Mammalia > Primates > Cheirogaleidae > Cheirogaleus > Cheirogaleus major. The sequence continues at coordinate 1,926 of CAUYPO010047257.1, forward strand.
CTGAGAAAATTTTTCTGGCAGTGTCTCTCTGTCTATAAAACATGAAAACATGATGCAGGGCGGCTTCACTCCTGCTTATTGCTGTTCTCTTATATACCTTCAGAAACTCTGCTCTTCTGGTCTAGCGTGGCAGTCTGAATAAGTACTTTCAATACAGTTAGTGTTTGCCTCAGTGGTATTGCATGTGAGCCCATTTTTAGGGTCTTGAGTTCCTTTTTTAACCTGACAGAGGAGCATAATGTTTGCAGCCCTATATCTCATAGGTGGGATTTGATCAAATCTAATTCTTGAGCCCTGGTGAAATGAAGTTGCTGTTGTACCTCCTGGAGATCTGTGAGCAATATATGAAGAGTTATCGGGGGAAATGGAGCTTGTCCTTCTGTAGCTGAGGCTAGCCCTTGGCTTGCTCACTGCAGAAGACAATTCTCTGGGCTCTAAGATGTGGCTTTACTTCCTCGTAACCTGTCTTTTTATTGTCCATGTCTAAGTAGTAAGTGTAATTGGCTTCTCTTTAAAGCCTTATTGGAGTACTTTTATATCACATGAATAGAAGTAATGGAGATAATTTCCTTTCTTCATTCTTTTATGTCACTCACTATTACGTCTCTGGCGCAAGTTCATTTTCCGTGCGCTGGAGGTGTTGCTCATGGTCGTCTGCTTGTATCTGGGTTCATGCCTTGGGCTCATGGCCCATGTGGGGCCAATTTCAGTCTCCTTTATCCTCCACCCAACCTTTCCATTGTACAGCTGGCCCCAATCTCCAAAATTTTCAGCTTCCTTTCTTTACCATCAGCCAGTTAGGTTCTACCTCAACCTCCTAAGGGAACTGGAGTCTTTCGTTTGTTCTCATTTTCCATACTTTGTAGACAACTAGCAGTTGCAAGGAGATTTACCATTTACTATTAATAAAAATTTTACTAGGGGTTTAATAATCAACGAGTTATTTCCTGTTTTTCATATATCGGTGCGAAAAATACCTTTGTCCCTCTAGTGACAGTTGCGCTAGTGTAACATGCTAACTGGAAACTCTTCAGTTTTTGATAAAATCTATTCACTGACTTCCCAGATTTGACCTCTGGGATGTTTTGGAACTCATTCAGCTCTCCAAAAATCAGGGTTAGACTAGAACAAAGTTCAGAATGTGAAGGCATTTGCTTTGAAAGACTATAGTTTTGAAAGAAATGTACAGTTTGTTGATAGTCTTTATCTACCGGTATTTACATTTCTATATCAATATGATTCTGATAGAATGTCCTGATTTTAAAATATCATTTTCCCCCTGAAGACCATCAGAGGCTAGTTACTACATCTGAGAGCTGTTATCATGTTCCTTTATTAACTTAGTTTTTAGTCTGGGTATTATATTTTATTACATTTTATACTAAGGTCAAATATGTTCCTTTTTAGTTACCCCATTTCAACCTAGGGTAGATTCTAGAAGGTTGTTTTTAAAATATTACCATTTATTTATTTATTTAGAGACAGAGTCTCACTCTGTTGCCCGGGCTAGAGTGCCGTGGCGTCAGCCTAGCTCACAGCAACCTCAAACTCCTGGGCTCAAGCAATCCTCCCGCCTCAGCCTCCCGAGTAGCTGGGACTACAGGCATGCGCCACCATGCCCAGCTAATTTTTCTATATATATTTTTTTAATTGTCCAGCTAATTTTCTTTCTATTTTTAGTAGAGACAGGGTCTCGCTCCTGCTCAGACTGGTTTCCCTGGGCTCAAATGATCCACCTGTCTCTGCCTCCCAGAGTGCTAGGATTACAGGCGTGAGCCACTGCGATGGGCCCAAAATATTACCTTTAAAATGCCAGAATGCACTTGTGTAGAGACATGCAGTGGTATATTTCAAAAAGTAGAGGCAGGCCAGGCGCAGTGGCTCACGCCTGTAATCCTAGCACTCTGGGAGGCCGAGGCAGGAGGATCGCTCAAGGTCAGGAGTTTGAAACCTGCCTGAGCAAGAGCAAGACCCTGTCTCTACTAAAAATAGGAAAAAATTAATTGGCCAACTAAAAATATATAGAAAAAATTAGCCGGGCATGGTGGCGCATGCCTGTAGTCCCAGCTACTCAGGAGGCTGAGGCAGGAGGATAGCTTGAGCCCAGGAGTTTGAGGTTGCTGTGAGCTAGGCTGACACCACGGCACTCTAGCCAGGGCAACAGAGTGAGACTCTGTCTCAAAACAAAATAAAACAAAAAAAAGATTCTTCAAAGACAGCCTGCAAACAAAATGAAACAAAGAAGAAAACTCTTCAGAAGCTATGTTCTGAGAGCTCTTCTGTTTGTAATGCGATTTGCCCTCTTTTTAGCTACTGACTAGCTTGGCTTTCTCTTTTACCATTTCTGATTCAGACAATTATCATTGTCCAAATGAGATTGTGAACTAGTGACCTATTTCCCTATCACACAGTAAATCTCCCTCCTCCCTTGCCAACTCCCTCTCCACCTCTCTACTTCCTTTCCTTCCTGCCTTCAAAAAGATTCAGTGCCTACTTTGTACCTGGCACTGTACAAATTTCTAGAAGGACAAAGCCAAAGAATTGTGATTTGGCCCCAGAAGAGCTTCTATCTAGTTAATGGTAGAGTCTGATCTCTCTAAACAAATAATACTAATATAGAGTGGGAAATGTTATACAGGTACTTGAGATATTTACAAAATAATATGCAGGCTCAGAAAAAACATGGAGTGACCATCATCTTATGTGGTTAAGCTTTGAACTTTATACAGACCTGTAGCCAAAATCAATCCACACAACACACAAACATCTTAGTAAGGAGATCTGCAGTTAATAGTAGTCTTGAAAAACTTTGCTAAGTCTTAAGTTTGGGAAGGTCTTGAGTAGGCAGAGATCATTATTTTGAAACAGAAAAAAGAATAAATATGTAGAGTATTTGAGGAATGTGTGAGAAATGCCTATTCAATTCTGTCAGGCCAGGATGTAGACCTTTCCAACTCACATGACCTTCTCACTGTTAGAACAATCAATAATATCTGAGAACGACAGCAGGTGGAAATAATCAAATAACACAGGCGAGATAAACATGGTCAAGTGACTTGGGCTGTTGCCAGGAACTGACAACGTCAGAAAATGTTTTGCAGAGAATTGTACATTTAAAAACCATAAACTGTGACTGATTATAGGCATTATTACTTTAATGTTAATTAAGTTTGATTAGTCCAAGGTAGAATTACAATAAATGTGAAGAACATGTCTAGGAAGTGTGCTTTTTTGTTTTTTATTCAGCAAACCATACATATTTTTTTCAAAACATAAAATCATTCAGCAAAAATACAACCAAACAACAACGACAACAAAAAGCAGCAAACACGCCACAAAGCAAACCAAACATAGCTAAGTTTCTCTGCTAACATATTTTGTGTTTTAATTTTGGCATGTAGAGGTCACAGAAAGTCACAGACTTACAATATATGCACACTTAAAGATTCTAAGGGCTTATTTTAGGAAGTATCTTTATTTGACATAAATAATTTTGAGTTATAAAACTGAATGGCTTATAGAATGCAGCTTACTAAAGTCTTTGTTTTTACAAACTAGAGTCATCTCAACCTTTGAGACCTGAAAATATATATAATCTCTATTTCTTGCAGTTAGCAGCCACAGTCACTTTTCACCATTGGTGGGACTGCCGGAGTGCTCACTCTCGTCAGCTGGTGTGCTGTGTCCCCGCTGGCTTGGAATGGCAGGAAGCACTCTGTTTGTCCGTAGAGGTTCTCCAGAGAGAACTGGAGAGAAAAACAGAACAAGAGACTTTCAGGGTTTGCTTCTCTCAGAGTCTTATAAGGAAGGTAGCAGGAGAAGTGTGTTGTTTCTTTAGGGGCAGAGGCATTTCTAAGAAGCTTGTCGTGGGGAGAGCTGGACTGCAGAGGGAAGCTGTGTAGACCTATCTGCCCAGGCTTGCCACATGGAGGCTGGGATTTCAAATGTGCATGAGTACAAGGCTGCGCCACGTTTGAAGAAAACATGATGGGGCTGTGTGTGCCTGGCAGGGCTCTTGCTTGGGGTGGAGCAGCTGCCGATGCTCAGCAACTGCTCACCAGGCTCTGCACGAGCCCAGGCCATTTGTGCTGTGCTTTCATGCAAACCTCAGAAGGTTCTCAGGTTTCTTTTAGGAAAGGCACTGTGTGCCCTTTCATTTCTTTTTCATAGAGCTAAGTTGATCAAAGATGTTTATCTTTTCCTTCTCTCCTGAAACTTAATTGTGAAAGGCAAAGCTGCTGAGCTCTGCCAAAGAAAACCTCCCTTCCCTGTCTTCTCCAAGCCCCAGCAGGAGCCAAGACTGAGCGACTCTTTCCTTAACCAGATTTCTTTGTGGCTGCATTTCTGCTTAATGACAGGTTCAGGCTTGAATTTCATTCAATGATAGAATTGACACCATCCAAAGCTCTCACGTTACATAAATCAGTAAAGGGCAGAGGAACTGATCTGTCAAAGAAGAGGTCTTGGCTTCTGCTACTAAACTCTCTGTGTGACTTTGGCCATTTCCCTCTGCCTCTTAGATTTCTTATCTGCAAATAGACAGGGTTGTACTAGGGTCCCATGGTTCACTGCTTTTTATTGGAAGAGTTCTAGAACTCTTACTTTGTCCTCTTCAAACCCTAGCCCTGGGGGAGAAGAGACATATTGGATACTTACTCTGTACAAACAGTGTGCTAAGTGCTTTATATATATTATTTCATTTAATTCTCCCATCAGTCTTGTTAGGCTGGACTATGGTTACAGACAGAATGAGGAAACTGAAGTACAGACAGGTTGAGAGACTTGTCTAAAATAGTTAAGGCAGCTCTGAAATCACCTAACTTACCATTAGGATATAGAGGGGCTGTGTGTGTGTGTATGTGTGTGTTTGTGTGAGAAATGGTATGGGGTGAAATAGGAAGAAAAAAAAGGAAAGAAATTAGAACCCAGTAAACACTGCTTATTTCATGAGGCAGAAGACTCGGTGTCTGTGGTTTTGCTTCTGGCTCTGCAATGGAAACAGTGATCCAACCCACCTCAAAGTACTATAAGGATATCCAAACTCAGCATCCCTGGTTGTGGGGCCCAGGAGTCTACTTTATAACAAGCACCCCAGGTGAATATCACTGGCCCAATAGAATATATTAACCTTTTATATTAGGAGATATTTTTTTGTATAAAATAAATCAATACAGCCGGGCGCAGTGACTCACACCTGTAATCCTAGCACTCTGGGGGGCCAAGGCGGGAGGATTACTTGAGTTCAGGAGTTCGAGATCAGCTTGAGCAAGAGTGAGATCCCGTTGATACTAAAAATAGAAAAAATCAACCAGGCGTCCTGGTGTGTGCCTATAGTCCCAGCTACTCTAGAGGCTGAGGCAGGAGGATGGCTTGAGCCCAGGAGTTTGAGGTTGCTGTGACCTAGGCTAACGCCACAGCACTCTAGCCCAGACAACATAGTGAGACTCTGTCTCAAAGAAAAAAATAAAATATATCAATAATGCCATAAGTAATCCTGATGAACAGCATTTCCTTTTTGCTTAGGAATGCAGGGACTGTGAGTACAGAGACAATGTACATTTCTATCTGTCCAACACAGTAAGGAAACCAATGTCAAGAGGCCAGTCTTAAGAACTTTTAAAGCACCTTCTTCTTAAGGACATTAAATAATACAGAGTAAAATAAACTTGTTATTGTTTTTGTAGTTCAAACACAAAATTCTTGAAGGGAGTATTCTTTTTCTTTTTTTTTTTAAAATAAGCATTCCCAAGTTGGATGAAGCTTTAAAGGTTGTCTCTATTTTCCTGTGATTTATAAGTTTTGGCACCTGACGTTCCCTTAGAAAATGAAAGTAAACTGAAATAACATTTAGTTGTGTCTAGACATGTTAACACTTGCAAAGAAAGCTGAGGAAGATTCATAATACTTACATTTTTGGTCTGGTAGGGGAGCTAGGTTGTTCCGAGTGAAAGGAAGATCCCTGATTTTGGGTCTGTTTGGGGAGAGATGATGAAAATTTTGTCCTGGGGACAAACATATTTGCATCAATCACTTGCGACTCAACCAAGTGCAGATTATAAAATGCAATGGATGAGAGAATCATAAGTTGTTAGAGATCACTAAGTTTAAGGTGGTAACAACAATGAAAAAATGATGATAGCTACATTCTATTGCATTTCTATGATATGCCAGTCACTGTTTAAATGAGAGGAAAAGGTACTAGAAATCATTTCTTGAACGAAGTAGATTAAATAAAAGTTTACAAACAAGCACCATTGGTTACTTACCCCCAAAAAGTTAAAGTTGAAAAAAATTAAAGCAGTGTAGATATGGCATAACTTATTGCATATTCATCAGATTGCTCATGAATGAGTGGGTGGTGAGTAAGACATTTTTCTAGAGCAGTGTTTCTCAATCCTGGGTGCACATAGGAATTATCTGAGGAGTTAGGAAAAATCACTGCGGCCTTGGCTACACCCCAGATCAATTAAATCACAATCTCTGGCGGTGGGGCAGATGTTTATCAGCACCCAGGTGACTTCACATGTGTAGCCCCGATTGAGACTCCTTGACCTAGAAGAGGAGCTGAGTGGAAGCACTTGGGAAATCTATTCTCTAACTTGAGTAGTAAGCAGTTCAGTTCAGTTCTCTTACGAGCTGATGGTTCCCTTTTCAGGAATTCGTGAGCTGTTTGACATCACACTAGTGTCCTGAGATTGGCCATGGTGGGAGTATTTACACCACAGAAATCAGCAAACCCTGATTTTTCTCCCCGAGACCCAGTGGTTAAACACTCATTAACATAGTACTGATTACAAAAGATAGATGTTCCAGCTATCTGAAAATAGTAGGGAATTCACCAAAGTTATTTAAGTCCGTTTTAAAAGTTGACAGAATGGGCCAGGTATAGTGGCTCACACCTGTAATCCTAGCACTTTGGGAGCCTTAGGCAGGAGGATCACTTGAGGCCCAGAGTTCAAGACCAGCCTGGGCAACACAGTGAAACCCCCTCTCTATTTTTTTAAAAATAAAAGTTGACAGAATGATGTAATGAATAGGAGCTTGGGCTCTGGGATCAGACAGGATTAGGCTCAATTCCCTGCTTCCCTACTTTTTAGCTGTAAGTGACATAACCTCTCTACACCTCAATCTCCTCATATGTAAAATGGTGAAAATAATTGTATCTGTTTTTTCCAGTTGTCATGAAGATTAAATTGGAGAACAAGAGTTAAGCATTTCACTTACAGAGCAATGCACTTGATAAACATTAGCAAAAAAGGATAATTTGATCATTTGCCTAGCAATCTAGTAAGATGTAACCAGAATTGCTACAGGAATGCTCCTAGAGTTTATGAATCTTCTGTTTGGGCAAAGTAGTCTTTAGCATGAGAAAAAAAAGAAAAAGAAAAACATTAGTCAAGATCCATTTTTCGTCCGCTTAAGTAAATCTCACTGGGGATTGTCTGTGTAGGGGCAGCCACCTATGTATGCAGTGTCGGCTGATGGAGATTGAGCAGTCTCTCGTCTCCCTGGTGGATATTTTGCCATTATATTTTATTGCTTTGAACTTTAACTTCAGGAGCCATTATTTATAAAGAAAACATTCATGGGTAGAATTACATTAAAACCCATTTGGCTCATACCTTCATTATCCATGAACATTTGAGCAGAAATTTGCAAAACCAAAAAATTGGATAATGGTAATTATAAATTAGGTTTCTTGAACACTTACTATTGGCAGAAACTGGACTGAATGCTGTAAGCATAATCTTATTTAACTCTGACCACTACCTTTTCTTGTGAGATAGACTCTATAGTCACTTCCACTTTACAAATGAGGACCCTGTGACTTGGAGGAGTTCTGAAAGTGCTCAAGGTCACATGCTGGGAAGTGACAGAGCCTAGACTCCAACCCAGGTCTGTCTGACCCTATAACTTATACTGTATTCTGCCTCCTCCAAGCAATGTAGCTAAAATGGAAGATGTGGGCAGAGAAGGGCTAACAGCAGTGACTTGGGAGATGAAGGAGAGTTAAACTTTATTCCACGCTGGCATTTTGCTGTTTTCAGGGACAGGCTGGAGCCGTGCACAGCCGAAAGCTGTCTTTGTGCTGCAGGTACCTCCAGGGAGTCCAGTTTACGGGGACAGGGTCAAGGGACACTGTCCTAGAATAAAAGGGCAGGAAAGGATTTTACAGTTACATGAAGGAACCACAGGTGAGTACAGGATTAATAATAACAATAATAAATAAATAATTTATTTTTAAAATTTATTTTATCATCTATTGAGCACCCACTGTATTCTAGAGCCTAGGGAACAAAGAGGAGAAGGCAAGGTGCTCGGGGGAGCTTATAATCTATGTGGAAGGAGAGGCAGGCAGCCTTGTTTTGAAGCCCCATGAGTGTGTTGCAGTGTGTGCTAGAGTTTGTGAGGGCATTGCAGATGAAGGAAGGGTCCAGGAGATAGAGGTGTTCTTGGATCCCACTGACCTTGCTTGAATGTCGGCTCTGCCACCTCCTAGCTAGCTCTGTGGCCTCAGGCAGGTGAAATAACCTATCTCAATCTCTTCGTCTATAAAGTGGGGATAAAAACCCCTCTCCTGCAATGTTGTGGAAAGGGAAGTGTGTAGGTCATTGTCTGCCCCAGAGGAGGTGGCTCTGCGAGGTAGAGCTATTCTTGCTATGAACAGTAAGAAAGAACACACCCCCTACAGATTAGGGTGATCTTAGCATACAGGGTGAGTTTTAATCTGATTCTTCAAGAATTGTAGAAATCTGTCAGCAGACAACGGAGAGAACCCAAAATAATAGCAAGGGCAAATATATCATTGAGTGAAAAGGTGTGGGGTTATCAAGGAACTGAGAGATATTTAAGGAACTGCTGACAGGGTTGGGGCTGGGGATGTGAGATGGGAGTTACGGAAGCTGAGAACGGGAAGCTGAGGCCAGACCATGCCGTGAGGGCTTTGTTTGTCCAGTGTAAGCCTTTGGCCTTTGTCCTGGAAAGCTGCAAAGCCTCTGATGGGTCACAGGATCAGGGGGTCACAGGATCAGGCCTACCTAGCCAGAAGGGTACGTTGTTGCTGGGATAGTCTAGAAAATTCTGGAGAAGAAAGTTCTCTCTTGAGGGAGAAAGGAAGTGAGCACTTTCTTACTTTTCTCATGATGGCTTGTAAATAACCAGGCTAGTAGAAAACACCACAGAGCTTTCTGTTCCATTTTCTCTGAAAGCTGTTCACAACAAATTAAGCTGATGTGCTTCACATTCCAACTCATTAGGATAAGTGCCTCATCCCCCATCTCTCTGCGTCTAGCCCACTGACAGGTCTCAATAAATGTTAAGCAATAATCATTACAGCTAAATGTTCAGGGTTGCTGATGTAAGCGCAGAATAGTGGCTGCCCGGAATTCAAATAGTAGCACTGCTAGCCCATATTATTTCTACTGAACCCAAGGCAGGAAAGCCGAAAATCCAAAGATAAAAGGGACTATCCGAGTTCAAGTCAGTGGTACAGTGGTGAGATTTACAGTATACAATTGCTTTATCACATTAAGCTTTCACATAAAATATGGACGCTCAATGTAGAAAGCTGCTAAGTTTCAACCCCCCTAGACTAACAATTTAAACCATGTAAATGAACTCTTTCAACTGTAGTGCAGAAGCCTCAGTAGTTCTGTTTTTTTTTTCAGCATATTATGGGGGTGCAAATGTTAAGGTTACGTATATTGCCCTTGCCCCCCCCACCCCAGTAGTGCTGTTTTTAAAAATTTATTTAATTATTTTTTTAAGAGCTGGGGTCTTGCTATATTGCCCAGGCTGGACTCAAATTCCTGGGCTCACGTGATCCACCTGCTCAGCTTCCCAAGTAGCTGGGATTACTGGAGTGCCTCAGTGGTTCTAAAAATAATCTATCAATTTGGGTTACAAAAATGTTCACAAAAATAAAATCCAGAAGGCAGGGAAAGCTTTTTGTATGGGGGAGGACAATTACACTGTAGAGAATTGGTAGGCATACCAACAATCTGGACTTTAAGATTTAAAGAGAGAAACACACTGCCAGGGTGATACCTTCCTATTTAAATCTGGGTTCCAGTTCTGAATATACCACTGATTGGCTGTATGACTCCGAGCAAATCATTTAGCTTTTCTAGGCCATGTGAATTATAATTGGAAGGGGCCCCATGAGACACAATGGTCACAGCCCCCATATCCAGAAGGTAAGGAAAGTAGGACAGAAAGAGGATGTTTCTTGCCTTGTCAATCAGGGTTCATCCAGGAGGACAGAGACCTTGCCAGGTCTTTCAAACAGAGGGAATTTCATACAGAGAATTGGTTATACTGGTGCTGGGAAAGCTTAGAAGCCAAACAAAGGGCAGGTGAAGGGACAATCCTGGGATTAGCCACAGTAGAAAGATGCGGCCACCCTTAGGCTGGAGGGAGGATGGGGGAGATGGTGTTACTGAGGCCCAGAAGCGGGGGGAGCCCACGCAGAGTGAGGGGCTGTGTGGAGCGCCTGGGAGGACATGGGGCCCACTGGGGATCCCATAGGAACAGGGCCCGTGCCCGCTACTGGTTTCCTACTGGGCTTCCCTCTTTCTCCAGCTCTTAACCATCCTTCAGTGCCTCCTGTTAGTCGTACCACCTGGAGCCAGCTGGCAAGGGAGCTGGGGCGTGAAGTTCCCCAAGGTAGCGTGGAGCGGGAGGGAGAAGACAAGCAATTGCCTGGCACACTGACTTAAATTGCATCATCTTTAAAACAAAGTTCATCTCTAGCTGGTCTCTAAGGTGTAGTGCTTAGCATAGGACCTGACACAGTTAAAAAAACCAAATGTGTAATATTTGTAAATGTGTAGTAATACATATGTAGTATTATGTGCAAGTCTAAGTACTTTGTACATATCATCTGATTTCATCTTAACAGCTACCCACAATCCTATGAGTTAGGTATTTTCTCCCATTTTTCAGATAGGGAAACAAAGGCTCAGAGAGTTTAAATAACAGCAAGGAAGTGGCAGAGCCAGAACTCAAACCCAGGCAAAATGGCTTTAGAATCACCCTCTTTTTTTCTCTTAAAAAAAAATTTTTTTTATTTTTTAGTGCATACTTAGGATGGATATAGAATACCCCTTTTAACCAGTGGAGTAAACTGCCTCTTGATAGATTTGCATCATAAGCACTCAATAATCATTTAATGGGCCGGGCGCAGTGGCTTATGCCTGTAATCCTGGCACTCTGGGAGGCCGAGGCGGGAGGATTGCTCAAGGTCAGGAGTTCAAAACCAGCCTGAGTAAGATCGAGACCTCGTCTCAACTAAAAATAGAAATAAATTAATTGGCCAACTAAAAATATATAGAAAAAATTAGCTGGGCATGGTGGTGCATGCCTGTAGTCCCAGATACTCAGGAGGATGAGGCAGAAGGATTGCTTGAGCTCAGGAGTTTGAGGTTGCTGTGAGCTAGGCTGACGCCACAGCACTCTAGCCAGGGCAACAGAGTGAGACTCTGTCTCAAAAAAAAAAAAAAAAAAAAAAAAGAATCATTTAATGTATGCTCAATTGACTAAGGTCCTTTCCATTTTAAAACTCTGTGACTTTGTATCTAAACATGAGAAAAAAGTCAATTTAAAGTCAGTTGCACAATCATTTTAGCAAATCCATATTCCTTAAAGCTCACTTACAGGCTGAAGGCTCTTGGGAGATTTATCTTATCTGACTTATTTGCCTGGAGTGGCTCCTACTTATAATCAGCATTCAAAAATCAATCAATCAATAAATGCTTTGATACAGACACGGCTAATTTCTTAATATTCCCTTGGAGAATTTCACTTCTCCTCTGCTACTCTGCTGCCCCAGGACTTTTCCAGTTACTTCATCAGGTACTGAGTGAATCCCCAAACATATTTATTCAATTTCCTTTTATTTCAAATAACATAGACATTTTTGGATGGCACCCATGGCAGAATCTACTAGTTCTCTATCTAATATCTACTCTCTCTTTTCCCTTAGAAACAGAAATCCAATTCTGGGGGGACAGCAATACGCCCAGCTAAAAGATGACAATTCCCAGTCTCCCTTGTGGATAGGTGTGACCATGTGACTAAAGATCTGGCTGGTGAGACGTAGGAAGAAGGGTGGGGCTTAAGGTGGATGACTTTTTAATGGAAGTGGATTCAGCTGGGGATATCCATTTTTCCCTCTTGCTCACTTCCTTCCTCCTGCTCCATCAGCCACTGAAATGACCTGGAGGATAGAATCCACATGTTAGGCTGAGGAGCACACAGGCGGAAGGAGCCCATGTCTCTGGTGATCATGGAGCCAGCAAGTATCTGGAAACTGCCTACTTCAGATGTCCTTCATATGAGAGCAATAGACTTCCATGTTGTTTAGGCCACTGTGACTTTGGCATTCTTTTACAGGAAGCTGAACCCAATCCTAACTGATAAAAAAGAGACAGCCCAAGGCTGTTTTTGGAACAGAAAAAGAACTAGAGTTTCAAATTTTCACAAGATTTTCAAAAGAGAGGGTTTTAGTTTGGCTAGGACAAGACTAACTCCAGAAATCAGGATGGGTTGAGACCCTGGAGGCCAGTAAAGTCTCAAATGGTAGCAGACCACTATGTTCCTTTCTTATCCTTCTGCAGAGAAAATGCAAACATCACCCATGCCTGCAGCCAAATGTCTCAGTGCTTTGTGGAGGAAGAAAAATTTTGAATGAAGTTTTTCTCAGACCCCAGGAAATAGTCTTAATGGGTTTATCCATATTTCTCTTGTGCCTACATATGTATAAATATGTCTGAAGAAGCCACATTCTACCTCAGAGTCTTTAGGCGTGCACACATGTCGAGGGAAGAGAGTATGTCTCTGGTGATCATGGAGCCACCAATATCTGGGAACTGCCTACTTCATACAACTTCTTTAAATGCCAAGGAACTGTGCTCATTCTAAAAGAAATCTGGCCCTCCCTCACCTTTTAAAAAACACATTGCCCTCCTGGTCTTTCATTTTTCTACTCTTGTAGAATGATGGGTTCAAGAAATAAGCCATTTTTTCTTTTAACCCTATTATAAGGAAAACAACTGAAACACTTGGATAAGGAATGTCGGACACTCCGTGGAGAGATGCTAGAGAGGTGCAGACTGAACTGACCTGGGGACGGCGACGTCCAAGAGCACAGCGGGTACTCAGATCCAGCCAATTATTGCCATGTGGGAATGTGGGTTTGGTGTTGCCAGATTTTACAATTTCTCGAGAGAAACTAGAATTTTAGACTTTTATGTAAAATGTCATGATTTAAAAATATTCACTTAAAAACAAACCAAGACACTGTGGTATTGAACAGATTTTAGAAGTTGTTTTGCTGCCTCTGGTCTAGAGCAATCCCAGCCTCTGGTCACCTGAATCACTTATGGATTCTTTTTTTTTTTTTTTTTTTCAAGGCTAGTGAATCAAGTCAATCAGTGGAAGCAGAGAAGGAACAAAAAAATCTGTGATCAATTGATTGTGAACACCACTGCACTTGGACTATCCCTGTGGATCGTTTTTAAAAAATAAAACTAAATTCTCTAGTATGATACATTTATTTATAAGTGTGGGAACTAGATGCATATACATTTGTTTGTATGTATATGAAAATATACATTCTTTAGTGTGATACATTTATTTAAAAGGGGGATATATACATATTTCATGTATACAAATATAGATATATATGTGTATAAAATATATCTGGAAGGATAAACAAAAATTTAATGACGTGGTAGCTTTGGATGAGGGGCACTGGGTAGCAGGGGGAAGTGGGGGAAGGGAGAATTGCTGTTTAACCTTTTGGTATGTGTTGAGATTTAAACCATAAATGTGCAAATGTGTTACCTTTCTACATATGTATATATATATTGCCATTTTCCCTCATCCCTTACCAAGATTTTGGCTCAGAGGATCTGGGTTGGGGATTGAATGCCTGATTTAAAAACACATAATCAGGCTGGGTGTGGGGGCTCATCCTATAATCCCAGTGCTTTGGGAGGCTGAGGCAGGAGGATTCCTTGAGGTCAAGAGTTTGAGGCCAGTCTGGGCAACAAAGTAAGACCCTGTCTCTACCAAAAAAAAAAAAAAATTAGCCAGGCATGGTGGTGCATACCTATAGTTCCAGTTACTCAGGAGGCTGAGGTAGGAGGATTGTTTGAGCCCAGGAGTTTGAGGTTGCAGTGAACTGTGATGATGCCACCTCACTCCAGCCTGAGTGACAGAGCAAGACCTTGTCTCAAAAACAAACACCCCGCCCAAAATAAAAAAAACCCACACAATCACACAAACAAATCAAATCCGTGTAAGTGATTTTGCCACACACCCCTGATTAAGAATCCTTGCTAGTGGAAATGGCAATATTCCTGCTGCAACCTGGCAGATTCCACACATACTTGCTGGGAAGAGGAGAAGGCACATACCTCTACTTGATGATTGCTCTCAGGGTGGAAACACAGAATATTTTCACAGCCTGGAAATCTGAAATCAAGTGGCACCCCAGGAAGAAAAGGCGGCCCTAATAACACATTTTATTCTCACCCTGTCCTCTCGGCTGTCATCACTCTAGTCCCTAGCCTGCAGTTGTATGAGACATTTCCTGTATAGGGCCTACCAGGAATGAAGACGAAGAAATCAAGGACATTACCTGATGATGGATTATGTAGATGAGGAAGGTGTGGTGGCACCAAGACCTCCTGGTGACCAGGCCGGCCAGTGAGTAACCTGTCTAGCAGCTTATCAGAAGAAGACACAGTCCAAGATTTGTAGGAGAACACCTGATTAGGATCACTCCTCCAGGGGTTTTCTAGCAACACTTGGCAGCCAGTTCTGTTATTTAATAAATCCTGCTCACTTCGGCTTTTCTGAGACTGCTGTGCGGTATGGTGAGGACCAGAGCTCAGGCCTGCGTGGGAAGTGGCCCCGTGGGAAGCTGTTAGGAAATTATTGCCCAGGGTGATGGGTGGGAGACTCTGCGTTCTGATTGGTGGAAGCCCCTTACGGGCCAGAGGTTTCTTTTCTGGCAAGAGATATTTTGAATTCTCTGAGGTCCTCTTCTTAAATTCAACCATAGCCACCTGTTCACCAGGCTGTTCTTGGCAGTTGGTACTCACGATGCTGTCAAAGGTAGTGATGATGTCATCAACTTCCGAGGTGTCGTCCTCCCTGTGTCGGTCCCAGCTGTGATCCTTCTGATGGGTTCTTTGCTCTTCTTTCTTGTTTTTGCAGAAGATTTGGTTGAGCACGCTGAACCGTCCCTCCTTCTTCTGGGGTCTACTGTTCTGGGAGGGAAGGGGTCGAGCAGGCTGTACTCTATAGGAATGTAAAAGAACAAGGGTGATGTGTGAGGATAGAAAGTGGAGACAACATTACTCACCAAAATACTACCCCCGTTGTTCTGTCTGCTTAATCAGGTTGCCTGAGATCCTTCATAGACACCCCAAAGCCCTCTCCAGTCCAAGGTGATGTGCAAGAACTCACAGCACCCTTCATGACCCCCTTCCCAAAGGGGTACCCTACTATTGTTAGTTGTTTGCCCAGTGAGAACATTTCTTAGATTCTTCTTTCAAAATTAATACCTAGATCATGTGTTTTCACCAAGGGGTTAACTAAGCTGAAAATAGCTTAAAGGGTTACTATCCTCACTATTCAAGGATGTCAACAGGAGTGGAAGCTTTAAGTCAGAGATGAAGGCCAAGGGTTTGAGTTCAGGCTTCAACTAGCAGGAGGAGGATGGAGGATGCAGAGGCGGGGAGACAGTGGTTTTAGGCTTTCTCTGAAAGAGATATCAGGGAATCTGGACAGAGTGCTGACTCGGGGACCTTGACCATTTTATGCTGTTTGTGTGTTCTTTGTTTCTCTTTAGGCTTTTTAAAGCTAAATTTCCTGTTGAAAATACTTTTTTATTTTTTGAGACAGAGTCTCATTCTGTTGCCCTGGGTAGAGTACAGTGGCGTCGTCATAGTTCACTACAGCCCCAACTCCTAGGCTCTAGTGATCTTCCTGCCTCGGTCTCCCAGAGTGCTAGGATTACAGGCATGAGCCACCAGGCCTGGCCCTCAAAAATACTTTTTAACAAACTGTACTAAAGAAAAACAAGGAAAGAAGCTTTAGTCTGGGCTCCCCATGGAGAAGAGGAAGTATGCACGCCAGAGCCAGGCGTGGCAGCAGGAAGGTGAGCAATGCCCGATGCGCAGGCAGATTCTAAGGAAAAAGGTCAGCAGTTGTCCAGCTGGCTCTATTTATGTTTTGAGAGCTTCCCCGAGGCACTATTCTGGTTTTGTACCTTGGAAAATTTTGTGTGATTCTCTTTTGAGGCCCCAATTCACTTAATGCTTTCTGCAGTATGAATTAATGATGAAACCTGGCCCATGTGCATGCCCCTAAGAGTCAGATTGCAACATTACTTTTTGGAGTGAGATATTGTAATCTGTAATGTGAAAAACATCACCACTTATTTTGGATGCATACAATGAATGTTTTCTCTACAGGTCACACAGTACATAACTGAATCTTCATTTCCACGATGTATTTTTATCTTCATTTTTTCACCTTCGAGAGGCATTTTGAAATATTGAACACAGCTTGTGGACTCTTAATACTACTAGAGAGAATCCCAGGGGATGTCTGACATTCTTTCAAGTTTCCCTATACAGAATGTGTCCTTGTGCTGACTGGTGCTATTGCAGCATCTTCTACAATCCATCTCTTCCTCCTGTTAAAGGTTGAGCTTCTAGGTCAGTAGGTCTCAAAGTGTGGTCCACTAAGCCCTGGGGGAGGGGTCCCCAAGACTCTTTCTTTCAGGGATTTCATGAGGTTAAAACTATATTCATAATAACACCAAAATGTGATTTGTCTTTTTCACCACGCTGCCTTTGCACTGATGGTACAACAGGGATGGTGGGTAAAATTGTGGGTTTCTTAGTGCAAATCAGGACAACTCAGTTGTCAATGTACTCACAATAAAAGAAAAAAGTCATTTAACTTAATAATGTCCTTGTTTAGTCAGGAAAAGTTATTAATTTGATTAAATTTTGACCCTTATGTATATATATTTTGACAACATAAGAAGCATTCAAAGCAATTCTATAATACTATATACTGAGGTATGATGGTTGTCTTGAGGTAAAGCACTGGTGCAATTGTTTGAGTCGCCAGCTGAACTAGACATTTTTTTTCATGGAACACCACTTTTTTTTGTAGACACAGGGTCTGGCTATGTTGTCAGGTTGGTCTCACGCTCCTGGCTTCAAGCAGTCCTTCTGTCTCATCCTCCCAAACAGCTAGGATCATAGGTGTGAGCCACCGCACCCGGCCATGGAACACCATTTTTATGACTTACAAACTATGGTTATGTGGAGCTTGGTATTTGCAGAAATTTTCTCAAAAATAAAGTGAAATACATAGAAACAGAGAGTAGAACAGTGGTTAGCAGAAGGGTGAGGTGGGGGAATGGGGCGATGTAGGTCAAAGGGTACAAAGTTGCAGTTGTACAGGATAAGGAAGTGTAGAGAGCTAAAGTGGAACATGAGGACTATCGTTAATAACGCTGTATTGTGTACTAGAAATTTGCTAAGAGATGTTAGGTGTTCTTACCACACACACAAAAAGGCAACTATGTGAAATGAGGGATATGTTAATTGGCTTGACTACTAATCATTTCATTATGTATATTTATAACAAAACTCATATTGTATACCTTACATACACATACACACACACACATACACTCAATAAAAATATATTAACAATGAACAAGGTGAATAGTTCATTTGAAGGTAAACAACTAACAGTTATTGTTGCCAATGACAAAAGTCTAGCTTTCAAGCGAAAATTAAAATTTTGGAAAACTTGTGTTCACACTGTAAGCCTGATAGCATCCAATATATAAAGGCTTTTCCAATGAGATTGGTGGTGATATTAACAAATGTGACCTTTTCATATTATATAATGAAATGTGTCATTTGGAAGATTTTTATAACTAAATGAATATTTTTGGAATATATATTTTGGAATATTTTTCCAAATT
>CAUYPO010047258.1:0-54025 GCA_963574435.1 Cheirogaleus major
GCCCGCAAGGAAGACACGGCAACTGGAGTTCTTCTGACAGCGCTTTAATGGGGTTCCCTTTCTTCTTACATGTTGCGGAGACCCCGAACGGGGAAGCACACACGCTTTTAAGGCCTTGGCAGACCTGAAACCTCTGGGGATAGGTTGGGAAGGAGCTGCCGCCAGTTTTCATTGGCGCAACCTAGCATCCTTCATTTACATAATTAAACAACCGGCACTTCCTGTGACCTGACCAACACTGCGCATGCTCGAGAGTTGTTTATAGCAAAATGACCACCGGATACGGGCGCCATCTTAGAATGGCGTTGCCGCCGCGCCCCACACACTGCAACCTCAAACTTCTAAATGTATAAATGATCTGAATAGACTTTTCACCAAAGAAGATATACAAATAGCTAACAGCACATGAAAAGATGTTCAACATTATTTTTCATTAGGGACATGCAAATGAGAAACATGAGCTACCTCTACACACCCACTAGAATAACTATAATCTAAAGGACCAACAGCAACAAGTGTTGGTGGAGATGTGAAGAAACTGTGACCTTCATACATTGCTGTTGGGAATGCGAAATGGAATAGGCACTTTGGAAAATAGTTTAGTGGTTTCTTATAAAGTGAAACATAAGCTTCCATTGATCCAGCAATTCCATTTCTAGGTATTCATCCAAGAAAAATAAAATCTTATGTCCACATAAAGACTTTTATGAAAATATTCATAGCAACATTATCCAAAATGTTTATCAACTGGTAAATGGATAAACAAAATGTGATATATCTATACAACAGAATATTATTCAACAAAAAGAAATGGACTGAATCTTAAAAGCATGCTAAGTCAAAGAAGCCACAAAAGACTACATATTGTATGATCACATTTATGTTAAATTTACAGACATGGAAAATCTATAGAGACAGAAAGCAGATTAACAGTTGCCTAGGGCTAAAGACTTCAGATCTTTTGGGGGTGATAGAAATGTCCTAAAACTGGATTGTGTTAATTGTTGCATAACTCTAAATTTACTTAAAATAATTGAATAGTACACTTAAGATGGATAAATTTCGTGGTATATAAATTATATCTCCAATTTATTTAAAAAATATTATTTCTGCAAGCACTGGACATGTTGAACATGCAAAGGAAATTAACGACTTAAATTATTCTCTAACAGAGTACATCTCTCTCAGTACAATTACTTTTAATTTTCCAAATCAAACTAACTAGGAATTTACTGGAAACCTTAAATAACGTAAAGGGAAAAAGGCACTGCCACCCTGACTATAGCACAGTGATTAAAAGCTTAGGCTCTAGAACAAGGTCTCTCAATTTCAGCACTACTGACATTTCGGCCTGGATAATTCTTTGTTGTGGGGGACTGTACTCTGTGTATGTAGGTAGTGTAGCAGCATCCCTGACCTCTACCCATTAGATGCCATTAGCAGCCTGTCCACCTCCAAACTCCAGGTGTGACAACCAAAATGTCTCCAGACATTGCCAAATGTGCCCTGAGGGACCAAATTACCATACTCAAGAACCAACACTTTGGATATAAACAGCTTAGGTTTAAATCCTTGTCCCTCACTGTAAGCTGTATGACAAACTGTTTAATCTCTCTGTGTCTCAGTTTCCTATCTGCAAAATGGCTTATAATATTAAGTACCTAATAGTGTTGTTGTGATAATTATGATAAATAATCTATTTATCACAAAAATTGGCAAACAATATAAATCAGGGCTTTTATTTTTCAGATAAAAAAATAAAAGTTTAACACCACTAACCTTTCCTCCCTACCCCTAACCAAAATTATAAAGCTTCCGCCTTCTATTCCCACCTTTCTCTCTGCCCCTCATTCCAACTATATTATTCTCAATAGCACTAATCACCACATGACATATCATGTATATTAATTTGTATTAATTGTCCTGCACCTTGACCAAAATATAGGATTCAAACAGGCAAGGATTTTTGCCAGTTTGGGTTTTGCTGCATTGCCTGCACGTAGTACATGCTCAAAGCTTTTTGTAAAATAAATGAATGAATGAAACAACACATGAAAAAAGAAACCTGGAGCTTTTTAAGATTTATTTCTCTGACAGCAAAAGAAACTGGAAAGACTATCTCTTTGAGTGATACATTAATAATTTCAGAGCACTGTAAGATTACCTCAAGATTATTCTGCTTAATACAAAGAAAGTGTCCAGAAACCCATGCCATCACCTATTCTGAGGTGGACTGGTCTGAATGTTTCTGTCTCCCCAAAATTCTTATGTTGAAACCTAATCCCCAATATAATAGTATTAAGAAGTGGGGCCGTTAGAAGGTGAGATAGGTCATGCCCTTGTGGATAGGATTAGTGGTCTTATTTAAGAAGCCTGAGGGAGCTTCTATGCCCCTTCCACCATGTAAAGATGCAATAAGGTAGCACCCTCGATAAACCAGAGAGCAAGCCCTCACCAGAAACTAAATCTATCTGCTGGTGCCTTGATCTTAGAATTTCCAGCCTCTAGAACTGTAAGAAATAAATTTCTGTTGTTTATAAGCCACCCAATTCACGACATTTTTGAAATAGCAGCCTGAATGGACTAAAAAACAGGTGAGGAAAGGGAAGTATATTTTACAAAAGCTCAATGAGTAGTTATAATACTATGAGCTAGGTACAATTCTAAGCATCTTATATTAACCTATCTAATACTCAAAATAATCCTAAAAAGTATTATTATTATAATCTCCATTTCACAGATGAGAAAACCAAGGCACAGAAAGGATAAGTCCAAGGTCATACAGCTAGAAAGTGCTGGAGTCAGGATTTGAACTTCTAGAGTCAGAACTCTACCATTATGCTATCTTACCACTTGTTAATTCTGCCAACACTGGCTATCCACGCATTCCACAGCTGAGAACAATGTTGAATAACAACAACAAAAAGATGAAGAATTACATTTAGGCAAAGAAGTCAATGAGGAAAAGAGAGAAGAAGACAAGATAGGGAGAAGGTAATGTGAAAAAGGGTTATGGAGGAAGAAAATTTCAAAAATAGGGACTGGTCAATGGCATCAAAATATTACAGTTAACAGAAAAGAATAAACACTTTTTGAAAAAAGACCACCGAATCTGGTCAATTAAAAAGTCACTGGAACTTTATCAAAGAGATTTTAGAGAAAACAAGCTTTAAGAATGAATCAGAGTTGTGGAAATGGTGTCACAGAACTTAGATAATTCCTGATACCTTAAGAAAAAAAGACTACTGGCAGCTTTAAGAGATAGCAGGTACGAGGTAAAGTTTTTATTTTATAAAATGGGGACACATTTAAGTACACTTTTAGAGTTGAAGCTATTTTGTCAGAAAACTATATATCTAAGAATAATTATTATTATTACATAATGCTATTAGTCTAAGACATGCTCAGACATATATATTCAGAATGGTGAGAATAGTAGACACACAGGTTTTTGAGTCATCTTATGGTTCATTTTTTCCATGCACAATTAATCAATTAAGGTTCTTGTGAATAGATAACAGATAAATCAATATTTTAGCATTTTATAAAATTTATTCAATTGTCTATATTATTTTTATTTTTATGAAATAACTTTTTTGAACAGAGTTCACAAAAGATACTCTTACTTTGATTTTCAGTATTTAAAAGTAATTTAATATTAGAGTAACTGTGATGCTTAAAGGGAAAAAAGTAAACAACAACAAAAATTACTATCAGAAGGAAAAAGAAGCACAATTACAAATTATAATCTTGTAGTATATTTTGAAAGAGAGGTTAATTACTACTCCTCCTTAACAATCAGACTCAGGAAGAATATAGCTAGTTAGGTTACAGAAGGCTAATTAGCATTTCTATTTGTTCTATCAAGGGCATTTCAAACTTACATGGCAGTATGTCCTTATATCTGTTCTTTTTAACATTTTCTTCTTTTTCTCCAGTGGCTGTGGGATATATCTTTTCTGTTCTATATTTAGTAGACAATCTTCTTAATCGCTTAAAATACAAAAAAATAAAAATTAAAGTTTAGTGAAACATTGATATTTTCAAAATTTTAATGATTTACAAAGTCTTCACTGAATTTTGCTGACCCCAAGTCCTCACAACTCATTTTCCTGTTTCTCTAACCTCTTAATTTCCCCATCCCTTAACAGTTAACCCCCACAGAGAATTTCTTTTTTAGCATAAGTGCAAACATGATTAATATTTATTTCAAATGAGCAGCAAAGAGGACAACTAGAAGAGAAGAATTTAAAGATACCATTAATAAGCTGAGTCAGAATATTTAACTCAGTCCTTAACATACTCAAGTAATTTCTGTGCTTAAACTAAGGGTCCCAATAACCAAGTTAAAATCATGCTTAAAAGAATTATGTACAGGTTTCTTTATTCCTTCTCTCAATAAACCATGAGCACCCATGATGTGCCAGGCTCTCTTCAAGATATAAGCTAATAATTACTTATAAGACACTGCAAAACAAAGTTCTTTCATACCAAATTGGAAATGTCCAACAAAGACCAATTCTGCTTATTCACTGCATTACAGAAGTGGTTTGTGGGTTAGTGACAAATTCTTACCACATATGGCAGTAGGGATGTTATTTGGGCTGGAATATTTCTGCGTGTCAGTAATACACTTCCTGCTTTCAGAAGCACTGAAAGTCGGCATTGTGAATTGTTTAAATTCTACTCAACTACACTGCTGAAATTTAATTTCAAAGGAGCCTACTTTCTTTCAGGCTTAAAGCCATATTGAAAGCATTCTGGTGTTACTATTCAACAGATTATTAAATACGAATGAAATGAAAAAGAAGTCTGGTAAAATTTAACTTTTTCACCATTTTATTTTTACTACTTGCTGATATTTAAGCAACTAAGAATGTTACATCTTTATTTTAAAAAATCAGATAGAGCTATAATACAAGATTCTTGCCTTATTCTTGTTATGATATACTTCAACATATATAACTTGAAATAATTTAACAAATAGGCACTTACATATAGAAAAGTAAGTAAACCTTTTGCTTTTCTTTGAAAAACTACTAAATTTTATCATCTCAATCTTAGAAACTTATTAATAAAACAGGAACTTTTTTAAGATAAAAAGACTAGGATCTTGTTGTGCCTTGGCATAATGCCAAAGTAAAATTCCCAGCATTTATGATACTATTTCCTGTAGTAATAGAGTTCTCAAAATATAAGCATGTGTTAGGGGAAAAAAACTATATTCAAAAGTAAATGGGCTATTGGTGAGGGTATGGGGAAATCTAAACTTTAATACAGTGTTGGTGGAAAGGAATATTAGCACAACCCCCAAGGAAGGTAATTTGGTTATTACAAATGCATATAATCCCTTAACCAGGGAATTTTACTTTTACAATTCTGTCCTCCAGATTAAAATGACACACATGTGAAATGATGTATGTATAAAGTTATTTACTGTAGCATTGTTAATGACAGCAAAAGACTGCTAACAATCAAAAAAATCTATTAATAGAGGACTGGCTAAAGAGATTTATGTCATTCATAAAATCAAATATAATATAACTGAAAAACAAATGGGGAAGCTCTTTATATAGTGAGATGGCAGTATCTTGAAAGTATGTATTAAGTGTAAAAGGCAAGGAACACAGTAGTGTTCTATTGGTGTTAAAGATAATTAAAAATATATTTGTACTTCCTTGTACATATGCATATTAATAAAATATCTCTGGAAGAGAAACTATTAACAAAAGTGTCTGTGGGGAAGGGAAATGGGTAGCTGTGAGAAACAGATGAGAAGACATTACTATTCACCTTTTCACACCTTTTGGATTGTATGAATGTATTACCTGTTCAAAAACTTGAATGTTAAAAAAGGAAATGGAAAGTAGAAAAGATTGTTCATGATTTCATAACTGCATATTAACAAAGGTCCTCAGTTACTTCTATATACATCTGGCATATGTAATTAGAATTTTTGTATTTTCTCTGTTCAAAGGTTAAATATTTGAAAAGAATGTTAGGTTGATGTCACTGAAAAAAATATATAAAAGAAAAAAAACTACAAAAGAAAGAGAAGAGTGGCTAAATTTAATTATAAAATGTAAATGTACTTCTGGAATACCTGGTACAATCACTCCAAGTATTCCTCTGTTACATGACAAATTATGTTGAGAAATGTTACAAAAGTTTTACGTGAAATGACTTTCCATTTCTCATATAATGAACCCTGAGAACACTTGTGTCACAAATAAATACCTAATTTACATTTGGATTTTTATTTATCCAGTTTTCTTAAAACCTGACACACCATGGTATACTTTCTACATCGAAGCTTAAAATGAAGAATGCTCTATTAAAATAAAAGTCTACAAAAGTAGTATGCTTAGACATTTTTGTGCCCATTGGAGAAACTAAGGTGGTCCACAAAACACATAAAAACTTTGTTGTATACTTAAAAAAAACCGACTTCAAAAAAATTCTACCCAACTGTATTAAAAAGATATTTTCAAGTAGGGACTTATTTCCTAACAAAAAATGTCAGCTTTATAGTTAGCTGCTTGAATTAAAATTGTGGATCTGCCACTTTCTAGCTATATGACAATGAACATATTTAATCCCTCTGTGTCTCATTTTTTATAAAATAGAGAAAATACCTCTACACTCAGCAAAAAGCCTGGCACATAAAATGGCTCACTAAGTGTATTTTGGGTGTTGTTTTAGTCCATTCAGGCTGCTATAAGTGTTAACTATTATTATTGAGTCAACTACTGAAACTCTTTAAATGTTATTTCCCACTTCAGATTTATTTCTTTAAAATCTTCCCTAGATCAAAGATCAAAAGAGTCACACATTCTGGGCCAATTTGTCTGCCCAGACAAAGGAGTTTGTCTGCCAAACTTGAGCATGCTTCAGATCACCTGGAGGACCACAAAGGCTTCACACGCCCAGAATCTCTAATTCAGAAGGTCTGGGGTAGAGCATGATAATTTGCATTTTTAATAAGTTCCCAGGTGTTGTTGCTGCTTCTGTAGCCATGCTTGCTTTAAGAACCACACTGGTATATAAGGGCTCTAAAAGAAAGAGTACTGTAATTGATTAGCATGGAGAAATGGAGGTTGATTTTCAACAATTTTAGTTTCCTCTATTTTATATACAGGTTGACAGTATCATAACATTTTGAGAAAAATGACTATGGATTTTTCCTGGGAAATTGAAAAGGGTTAGGGTTGAAGAAGAAAAAAATGTAGTTATCAAGTAGCAAAAAAAAAAAAAAAAAAAAAAGTTGGTGGGAGGCAGAGACCATGGTTCAGCAACAAGTAAGAACAAAAAGCACTGGCTATAAGAAATAAAAAGGGGTTAAATAAAAGAACTAAAAAATTCTGAGCAATGGCAAGTGGGAAAACCAAATCTGTTTTCTAAATCTCTTTTCTATCTTATAAAACAGTAAATAATCCGACACTGTATGGATATGGTAATGCTTTACATCAGCAGTGTGAAATGGGGGGGAACCCCATCATTTAAAGTTGCTTTCCAAGATTCCACCTGAAAAAAATTCCCATGATAACCATCTTTCTGCAATCTGTATATGCTTTTTCTTTGTTTCTTAGTCATTATTCTATTTGCACACCTCCAAAGCTTATCCATCTTTACATTTTAAGCCCTAGCTCCTGTAGAGAGTTTCTAATGTCCCACATCCAAAAATATTCTTTCCTTTCTGAGTTCTTTTAACCTTTACACGTAGTCCTACAACACTTACTACCATTTCTTACTCTAATGATAAACATACAAAGAGAATACATCTTATTTCCCCTATTAAACTATAACCTCAGAGTAAAAATTACTGTCAGATTAATATTTGTAATGCCCTGAATCCCTAGGGAATCCTCTTATTAAATATGTTGAATAAATTAATCTTAGAGTAAGATTTGATTTGGCCTAAAGCAAGTTTTATTTTTTAACACCACATCAACATTAATGTCCAAATAGTTCTTGAAGTAGCACCAAAGCTCATTTAACTATATGAAACAAAGTATCTACACATATAATTTTGTTTTAACTTCCTGACCACCATTCTATTGTCTCTAGTGAAGCCGTTATTAATACTAGGAAATACACACAAAAAACCCTCTATATGTTTTCTCTATGTTATAGAGAAACATACCATAATATACTAAGAAATTTTAGTCATACACACAGTGTTTTGTGATAGACTGAGAACAGCACTGAACTAAACATTAATAAAAGTGTTAATAAAAGTAACAATTATTTCACATAATCCTAAAGCAAGAAAAGACTGAATCATTTACTGTCTGAACTGGGCAAAAATATAGCTAAATGTTATATGTACATAAGCGTATGGAAACCCACACCACACCCTTTATCATGTATATCTTTTTTTTAATACTAAGCAAACAAACAAAGGCCTTTAAGAAAGACATTGCCAATTAAGTCTACCCTTAAAGGTCTTTTAAAAAGTCACATAAATAAACTCTTTAAATTACTGCACTCCTATATTAGTTACTATTCTAAAAGACAAGTCTGATCATTTTAGTCCCATGCTTAAAAACCCTCCAATGGGTCTATTACCTACCTCCAAGGGGTCTACCACTTCCAAGAAAAACTACCAATTCCTTGGTTTAATTATAAAATATTCCAAATGCTGCCTAATTTCCTAGCTTCTTTTTATAACAGTCTCTTACCAGGAGTTTGATGTTTCAGCCATATAAAATTACTTACTACCTTCACCAATCACCACCAGTAACCCCTCCAGCTCTTAATCATCACCAGTTTCACAATTTTTGCTCTTGCTGTTGAGTTAATAGCAGGATTCTAGCTAAAGTGCTATTTCCTTTGTGAAGCCTTTCTTGAACCTTCCCTACTTAACTACTCCTCAGCCTTCTGCAGTGAGTCCATAATACAATGCTCCATTATCATTTAGAATTTCTGATGCAAACAAAATCTGAGTTTAATATTCACTTTGTTATAAAGTTCCAAATAAATTATTTTCTCTTTATTTCTTAAAGCACAAAATTTATATCCCCTAATCCTAAAATCAATAAATGGGATTCTCAAAGGCCTCCAAAAGGCACAAGCAATATGAGTATCCTCTTTAAGACATCCTCTGTATGTCAAGATTTGAGTTGGTTTTTTTTTTTTTTGGAAAATGTTATAATTTATTAATAATAGTTAACATCACATAGTTAATTAAACTAGGTATTTATTGTACATAATAACAACATCTTCACTAGACTGAGTGCTCAAGGATTTGAGATGATCTGTTATTCAGCACACCCCAAAGGTTGAGAAGATTTGAGTTCTTAAAAGGGTAGAACAATTTCATTGTTCATCTAAGGACTGAAGCTACTGAGAATGTGTTGTGTGAAGTTTGTTAAATATCTCCAGAGTCAAACAACTCTCTACTAGACTGTCCACTGGGTGTCTCATGGGCATCACAAACATCGCTAATAGCACCACCATTTAACAGTTGCTCAAGACAAAAACATAGAACTCATCTTGGATTTGTTCCTTTACCTCATACTCCCCACATCAGCAAGTCTTATTAGTTCTGCCTCTAAAATAAATCTAATTCTGTTTATATTTGCTGAACAGACTTTGAACTGAAAATATATGAAACAGAAAAGTATTCATTTGTTGATGGATTTTAATTCAGGACAATTAAGAAAACAATAAATGAACACATACCAAAAAACTGAACTAAGACGGAAATTAAGCTAACTCAAATTCTTTTTGGAATAAGATGGGATATAAATAAATTAAATACTGGAGCTTAAGATCTCTGATGCTCTGTTACTAGACCACACACCACTGCCCCAAATTCCTCAATGTTATAACACTTAAAAAACAAGTTTCATAAGACATTACTTTCAGTAAATATGCACATAAGAATATATAAATTTTAAAACTGTACCTTGTATCGTAAAACAACAATTATTTTAAGCTTAAGAGTTATATTGTAGCCAAATATTAAGACTACTTAACCCACAAATCATGCTTTTGTCATTGCTCTGACAAATTTCTGAGGCAATTATTGGAGGAGTTCATCTGAATTTTATAAGGTAGCAGGTTTGGCATTCAATAGTAATTGCTAAATGAATAAATTCATCTGGTTTTATATCTGAAAATTTTAATTATCCTGGGTCACAGAAAGCACTCAATATTAATAAATTTAATCCTACCATACAAGTTGCATAATATCAAATCAAAATAAATTCTTTTAAACCCCAGATACAAAGTACTGGCAGCAAATAGTAAAATCAGAGTGTGACCTCCACCCAAAGTACACTATACTATCTCTAACTGGCTTTAAATCTTTATAAACATATGAAAAATATGCATACTACTACTAATTGTTACAAGTAGCTAAAACAACCAAAGGGGCTTTCAACTATACAACTGCAAAGTCTACCTTTAAGTGCAAAACATGCAACTTTGCCTTTCAAAATTCATCTTCCTATCTTTGCTCACACTTTACCCACTGCTGTATAACTTGTCTGACATTCTTTTTTGGAAATACATGGCTATACCTCCTCCTTTGAAACTAAGTCAGGACTCATAATAAAGAAAATAACTTTGAAGTAAATAGGGGCCAATCTTATGGGTCTTTGGGTAACAAAATGATTCTGTGCTTTGCTCATGTTGAATTCTATGTCTCAGTTATCCCCCTATTTGTCTGCCAAGCAAACTCCTTGCTTTCTATAGTACTAGCTCAGTACAGAAATCATCTTGATGAAACATTTCCTGAGAAATACTGGCACACACCTCCATCATTCACTTCCTCCTCTCTCTTCCTCATCTCTACCCACAGCCCTTAATGTACACTTCTAATCTAGGACATAGCCCAATATTATAATAATTACTTATATATATCCATATACTATCCTTGATAGAACATGAATTCCCTGAAGATGCAAACCGTATCTTCTTATTCTATTAAGACCAGCCACTGTCAGCATAACCCTACACAAATAGTAGGGAGTCAATAAACTGTTCAGGTCTTCTTAGGTGGTAATGTTAGGAGAAAATAGATACAACTCAGAACTGACCAGTATAGTTAAGAAACTATTTTCTTTCCCCTGCTTGGACTTCCTTTTTACTTCATCATGGAACAGCTTTGAGTCAGAGAGGCTGGAGTTCAATTCTCAGTTCCATCAACTACTAGCAAAGGAAATCTCCAACAGCTTTATAATCCTCCTGAATGGGTATAGCAGTAATCCTTAATTTTGAGAATTTGTTTTTAAATAAAACTTTGTACTATAAACTTTATATTTAAAAATACTAAATACAGCCAAATCACAAAAACTTTTTAAAAAGGGTAATAAAAAAAATAACCAAGCCTGTAATCTTTTTAGGAGGACAGACCAGACAATAAGCAAATGATTTTTTTTCTTAAAGAAAAGCTCCTGTCTTCTGGTGAGAATAATTATAAACTTGTAATGACAGTTTACCCTCTTCTTACCCTTGAAGGTGCATTTTTATGATAATAAAAAGTAGAATACTACTAGAATTAAGGAGGGCAATAAAATTTTGTCATATATATTAATTTCATTAGAATGAAGATAACCTAATACAGTAAATGGAGAAGTGTTCCCAGGTCTGATTATTTTATTTTTGTTTCAACTCACAAAGCCCTCGCCTTCTCTCCCATTTGTTAACTCATTATCCTTTTTAACCACCCTTAATCTAGACTCTATCCATTTAACTCATTCAACTGCTGGTTCCACTGATTTTCCAAGTCAATCCAACTTCAAATATTTTGTCTTATTGTCCCCACAGTAAATGGCTCAGAGATTCTAACATCTGGGTATTAAAACCATGGCTCACCTTCTTTTACCTGGTTATGTGTCTTGATTTTGATTTAAGAAAACACAATCACTATAGTCCTGTTTAGTCTTCACAGGGGAACACCTGCCAAATCCAGATTCCCAAGGTATTCCAATGCAACCCATCACTAATTATCTCATAATATATAAGTATATAGCAAAATAGAGAATATCAAGTTCTAGTTTTAACACATTAAGCCACAATAACATCAATTCTTTCTTTGCAACTAGAAAATAAAACAAAGACCCCCAAGTAAATAGCACAAATACAGAATTCCTATTTATCATTGCACAAACGAATATAGCACAGGAAAAGTCATTTTTGTAGTTTAAGGGAGCTCAATACTTATTTACCACTTGACGGAAAAATGAATTATTTTTTGCAACACTAGAGACTACCACAAAGCTGTGGTCAGCAGACCAAACTTTCTAAAGAGAGACTATACTTCCTGGTGAACCTGTAACTCTTGAACCCCCTGAAAATTTCATTTTTTTCCTTTACTACTCCCCTGAAATTACTTTTGTGAAGTCATCAAAAATATCCAAAAGGCATCAAAATCTTAATAACCACAATTCCTATAAAGTATTTAACACAGATGATCCAACATTCCCACCAACAGCACACAATTTTATATTGTTATATGACCCCATCACACAAAACCATAACACGTATTTGGCAAGGACGAGGAGAAACTGGAGCCCTTGTGCACTGTTGGTGAGAATGTAAAATGGTGCAGCCACTATAGAAAACAGTATGGTGGTTCCTCAAAAAACAAAAATAGAATTACCATATGATTCAGCAATTCCACATTTGGGTATATACCCCAAAGAATTGAAAGCAGAGCCTTGAACAGATATTTATACATCCATGTTCACAGTGGCATTATTCACAATAACCAAAAGGTGGAAGCAAGCCAAGTATCCATCAATGGATGAATAGATAAACAAAATGCAGCATATACGTATAATGAAATATTATTCAGCCTTAAAAATAAAGTCTTAACACATGTTCCAAGAACTGATAATATTTTAACCAATTTTTTGCTGTCTTAATGCTTACAAATTTGCCAATAGCTCTACTGTATTAGTTACTTCTACAAATGTTCTTGATTCCTTAACCGGTTTCCACCACTGTTTCTTTGCTCAAACAGTTCCCTCCACCAAAATTCACCCATCCTTTCTGGGCTCATCTTAAAAGTCCTTCTTATAAAGCACTGCATGATCCTCCTAACAGTATGTGATTTTTCACTTTTAAGAATCCTCAATGCACAACAATGTGAATGTACTTAATGCCACTGAACTGTACACTTATAAATGAAAAAATTTTGTTATGTACATTTTACCACAATAAAAAAAATGTACAAACAAAAAAGAATCTGCCACTCAGTCCTAATAACAAACTGAAAAATCAACAGTTCTTCTTAGATCCATAAGAGAAGTGAAGTCACAGGACAAACTGCTGCCCCCAAAACTGGAGAAACTGACAAATACAGACAATCACAACTTAAGAAAGCAGAAACACTAGAGCAGCAACCTCCACTGGAAAACTGAACTGTAACAGATGAAGTGCTGGAGGCTCAGTGTGGACAACTGTAAGAGTTAAAACCTCCAGGTGGACCCAATTGGGGGGGGGGTGCCCCACATTTTTGTGAATTTTACCTCTGGGAGTGCTACCAGGTCCTCACAGAAAGTATCAGAGAAAAATCTCCTCATGCTTCTGACAGGCAGGTGGAGGGAAAAGGGAACCATTTTGCAACACACCAAAGCATTCAGTTCTTCTTAACAAGATCTGCCTTAAGGAGAAACTAGTTAAACAAAGTTGACCTACTAGGGTTTTAGCAGAGCTTTATAGACCTGAGGGAAGGGAAATATTCAACTCTAGGCCCTTTAAGCATCCTCGGCTGGGGAAGGTGCTGAAAAACAAGTATGAAGTTTACAGTTCAGAGGTACATGTTCACTAAAAGACAGAGACTTAGTCATAGGACTATAGAACATGACCCTTCCCTCCACAGCTTACCACCACATTTCTAAAGGTCTGTTTACAGTAGTTCCTTTTACCCAGTTCATCATGTCTGGCTATCAAGAAAAAATTACAAGACATACTAAAAGGCAAAAAACAGTTTGAAGAGACAGACCAAGCATCAGAACCGGACTCATATGGCAGGGATATTGAAATTATCAGACTGGGAATTTTAAACAACTATGATTAATATGCTAAGAATTCTAATGGATAAAGTAGACAGCATGCAAGAATAGATGGGTAATGTAAGCAGAAAGAAAGAAATTCTAAGAAATAACCACAAAGAAATGCTAGAGATGAAAAGAGAAAAGAAAAACACTGTAACAGAAATGAAGAATGCCTTTGAGCTTATTAGGAGACTGCACATGGCTGAGGAAAGATTCTCTGAGTTTGAGACTATCTTATTAGAAACAAAAGACTGGGGAGAAAATAACCTAAAACAGATTATTCAAGAAATGGAGGGAACAACTGCAAAAGGTGTAAATATTTATAATGGCAGTAGCAGAGGGAAAAGAGAGAAAGGAACAGAAGAAATATTTTAAACAATAATGATTGAGAATTTCCTCTAAATTAACATCAGAAACCAAACCACAGATTGAAGGCACTCAGAGAACACTAAGCAGAATAAATGCTAGAAAAACTATACTTAGGCATATCATTTTCGAACTAACCAAAAAAAAAAAAAAAAAAAGTCAAAGATGAAAAAATTGTTAAAGAAGTGGGGGAAATCACCTTACTTATGGAAGAGCAAATATAAGAATTACATCTGACTTCTTTTCAGAAACTAAGCAAGCAAGAAGAAAGAAGGATGAAATATTTAAAGTGTTAGGAGGGAAAAAACCCACCAGCCTAGAATTCCGAACTCTGCAAAATTATCCTTCAAAAATGACAGAGAAATAATGACGTTCTCAGACAAACAAAAATTGAGGGAATTTGTTGCCAAGGACCTGCCTTGTGATAAATATTAAAGAAAATGTTCAAATCAGTTATTTAGGGAGAAGATAAATTATAAAGGTCTAGAAATTCATATATATATAAAGGAAGAAATCAGAGAAAAAAATAAATTAAGGTAAAATTAAAACTTTTATTTTCCTTATCCTTAATTGATCTAACAGATAACAATTTGCTGCAAATAATAATAGCAAAAGCATATTTGATTATGTATGCTGTGGTGTATGCTTATGTACAAGTGAGATAATGCCAGCAATGATACAAGGGATGGGAGGGAGAAATTAGGATTATTTTGTCATTATAAGGTAATCTCACTACCCATAAAGTGGTTTAGCGTTGTCTGAAAATGGACTTGTATTAGTCGGAAATGATTGCAAATGCTAGGGCGACATTAAAAACAGTACAAAAAGAAATACTACTGATATGCTAAGAAAGGAGAGAACATGGAATCATGTAATATGCTCAATTAAAACCGCAAAAGGCAGTAAAAGAAAAGAAGACAAAAATAAGAACAAAGAACAAGGGCAAGGAATAAAAAACAGTAACAAATATGGTAGCCATTAATGCAAATATATCAGTAATCATTTTGAACATCAATGGTCTAAATGTACCAATTACAAGAGATTGTCAGAGTAGATTTAAAAACAAGACCCAACTACATGTTGTCTATAAGAAAACCTATTTTAAATATATAGATATATAAAGACAAATATATATTAAAAGTAAATGGAGAAAGATAAATCATGCTAACACTAACCAAAATAAAGTAGGAATAGCTATATTATTAATTTCAGATAGAGCCAACTTCATGGCAAGTGAAGTTATCAGGGATAAAAGGTATTACATAAAGATAAAGGGGTCAATTCTCCAAGAAAACATAACAAAATAATTCTTAGTGTGTATATGTCTAATAGTGCATCAAAATATGTGAGGCAAAACCGAAAGAACTGCAAGGAGAAATATTTGAATCCAGTATTATAGTTGGAGATTTCAACACCTCTATCTCACAAATGGACAGATACAGCAGGCAGAAAATCAGTAAGGACATAGTTGAACTCAACACCACGAATTAACCAGATATAATGGATATATATAGATTACTTTATCCAACAAACAGAATAAACATTCTTCTCAAGCTCAAATGAAACACTTACCATGATAGACCAAATTCTGGGCCATAAAACAAACCTCAACAAATTTAAAAGAACAGAAATCATAGAACGTCTGCTCTTAGACCACAATAGAATTCAACTCAAAACCAGTAACAGAAAGCCAGAAAATCCCAAAATACATGGAGATTAAACAACACACTTCTAAATAACACACAGGTCAAAGAAGAAATCTCAAGAAAAATTTAAAAAATATTTTGAACTAAATGAAAATGAAAACACAACTTCTCAAAACTTGTGTGATGCAGCAAAAGCACTGTAGAGGGAAAAATCTACAGCAATGAATGCACATATTAGAAAAGAAGAAAGATCTATATATGACTCCCTCCAACCACGTGATAAGAAACAGAGTTGACCAGTTAACATCTGTTCTCCACAACACCAGTAGGCTAAAAGCAGCCTATTCTTCATACTTTTACATACTGAATTAGTGCTAAACTCTTCCAAGTGAGAGTTTTATGTTTCAATGAAGTTGTTACATTGATAAAACAGACTTTAAAACCATAAGAGGGGGTCATATTATTTAGCAAAGTACACATTAACTAGTAGAGTACTAAAGGCAAATGAACAGAAATAATGTAACTGATAAGTTTGCAGAGATGGAGCCCCCACCTCCTCTTGATTAAAAATGGTTCACAGGTAGTATTTTGAAAAACTTTCCATGTTAACGGACACAGGACACTAATGTTCTATCCCTACACAGGTATATCTAAGGAAAAAGATTCTAACCAACAGTTCAGAGCAAAGAGAAATATTAACAAATTCTCTGGGGTCGAGCAACAATTTATTTCATTCAAAAGTTCTGCTAATCAGTCTCTCTCTGTTTCTCCCCCCTCCCCGCAGTCCTTCTCTCCCTCTCCCTGTGTGTGTGTCTCTCTCTCATCTTTAAGTTACGAGTCGATGATCATGCTGCTGGTGCTCACAAAAATTGCACTGAAAAAGGCAGCAAAACATAATAAAGAACACAGGTTTTATAGTTGGAATAGTTCTGCCACTTATTACCCACCCATGTGACCCTGGGCCAAGTTCAGTTTTCTCTTCTGTAAAAACAGGACTTGGATTAGTATGAGGATCTAATAGAAAGCATCTGGTGATACTTATTACAGTTTATCATATAAGCAAGGTATATAACATATATACACCATTATTTATTTGTGTTGTCTGTTGAATACGCTTTGTAAGCATATGACAATGATTAATTTATTTAACAAGATTCACAAAGCACCTATCGTGTGACCACTGGCTAAGCACCAAAAGTATAAAGACAAATAAGACTCAGTCCTGGCCACTGAAAACCTCACAACCTAGTACTAGAAACAGAAAAATATATACTTGCAATCCATTATGGTAAATTTTAATAAAGACAGCTACAAAGTTATACAGAACCAAAAAAGGAGAAGTACATAATACCTTTACTCTGTCAAACCCAATCTATTTCATCAATAGTTTTCTGGCATATCATATGTTACCATTTAATGATTACCACTCCCACCCTCCCTGCCAGATTGATGCAACTCAATAGGGAAAAGTACTGTATGGTATTATATTAACTACTAGTTGGGGTTTTACTGCTCCCAATGCCCCGATCAAGTTGAAGGACAACTCTGGCATCTGTTTCCTCACCTGTAAAATAGATGTAATATCTTGCTCATTGGATTATAGTGAGAAGTATGAGAGTTCATTAAGTATAAACTGGCACCAACCCAACACTTGCAAGGTGTTTTAATCACTTTCTTGATTCCATAATCTCTGGGCTTTAAGCCAGTTATGGTTGCAACAGTCAACCATCTTGCTTTAGAGGGCGAGAACAACAGTAAACAGTAGCACAAGGGTAGCAGGATGGAAAGTAAAGAAATGCAAGAAAAGATCCAGGATTAAGAGAAAAGGAGAGAATGACAGTAAACCAAATCAACAGACCAGCTTTTTGACTGGTTTGCTCACCCCTTCCCAGCTTCTCTTCTCCTTAAAATGTTACAGCAAGGTACATTTCAGGGCAAATCGTATATATGACAGGATTTCATGGAAAAGGGCAATTCTCCCATTGCTTTAATAAATAAATTTTAAAAGCCCATTCTCCCCTATTAAGCATCACCTAAAAACTCTTTTAATATCTTCCATTTAAAAAAATCAATTAAAAAATAACTTTTTTTAAAAAATGCAAATTTGCCCTACCCATTATCTCTCAGTGCTTTTGCCAAGGTCACCCATGACTTCTATTTGCCAAATCCTGGTTTAAATCCAAATTCTTTTTCTAACTCCTCAATTCACTTGGCCTCTACAATACCCGCCAGGTTCTACTCCTAACTCTCCAGCACTGAAAGCACCCAGACACTTAAAGGTCCATAATGTTCTGTGTTTCTCAGTTATTCTCAGTATATATTCTTTATCCCAAGAATCACCTTCCATGAGTCTAATGATCACCAATACACAAAAAGTTCTCGATCTATAGGGCCAATCCTAACACTAAATTCATCTGAGATCTAAATTCATTACTATCACCTCAATATCTTCAGACAACTCCAACTCAAAACCTCTAAAGTTAATTACCTAACTTCTCAAACTCATCTTTCCTCCTGTACTCCCTATCTCATCATGTCCATGTTAGCTTGGATAAGTTTGTCCTCTCCCTCCATTCTTACCAAATCTTGTTAATGCTACCTCAGAATTGCTTTCCAAATTTATCCCTTTTCTTCATATTCACTGTCATTGTCTTTAGGCTCTCCTGATTAAACTACTGAAATAGCTTTCTAAGTGGTCTCTGCTTCTGTCCTTACCCTCTATAGCCTATTCTCTACAGAGTAGCCAGCATGATCTTGTTAAAATAAAATGTAAGCAAGACAACATCATATCGAGTAAAATCCAAAAGGTCCTCATCTCACTTAGAGTAAAAGCCAAAGTATTTTTGATGGCCTTCAAGAATCTAGATGGTATGCTAAACTCCCAACTCTTCCACAAATCTACTATTCTCTTTCTCATTCATTCTGCTCAAGCACACTGGCTTCCTTGACATTCCTTCAACATCTCAGGTTCTTGGGCACTTACTCTTTCTGTCTGGAACACTCTTCCCACAGATAACTGCATGGCTCACTACCTCACTATTTCAATTCTTGGTTCAATGGCCTAACTACCTGATGTAATAATATTTCCTATATCTGACATATGATAGATTGATCATAATAATAGCCTATTTTTCAACCCTTTCTATCTTAAAACCACATGTGACTATGCATTTCTTTTGACTTAAAAGGTGGCATCTATTTCCCTACCCCTTGAAGTTGGGCTGGCAATATAATTTGTCTTAACCAACAGAATGCAACAAAAGTGAGTGTGCCAGTTCCAAGCCTAGATAAGCCTTATGTTTTTCTCCTCACTCGCTTTTGTACTTCTGCCACAGCTATGAGAGTACCTGGGCTAGGCTGCTGGGGAATGAGGAACACGTGGAGCAGGGACTTTCAAATAACCCCAGTCATCCTAGTTACAGCCAGGATGGATGTACTGACAGCCAACCATCCCCCAGAAATGTGAATTAACCCAGTCAAGAATGGCAAAGCTGCCTAGCTGACTACCCACAACATGTA
The DNA here is from genome assembly GCA_963574435.1 of Cheirogaleus major. NCBI lineage: Eukaryota > Metazoa > Chordata > Mammalia > Primates > Cheirogaleidae > Cheirogaleus > Cheirogaleus major. Next base: position 19,541 of record CAUYPO010047258.1, read on the forward strand.
AAAGCATGTCATTGTATGTGACTGAGGTTTTATGGTTGTTATATAACATTATTGTGGCAATAAATAACTGATACACTACACTTGTTTTTCTCCCTACTCTGCTTTATTGTTCTTAGCATCTGACCTACTATTATAAATATTTACTTGTTTATTAGGTTATTAAGAGTCTTGCCAATAGAATGTAAGCTCCATAGGGAGTTGTACCATTCAGGGTCTAGGATAGGGTCTGGCACATAATATTAATAGGTCTTCAATACTGGCTGAATAAAAAAATGAGCATGATGATTTTAGTAAAACCACTTGGATCTATGTATCTTTATTAGATGCCTTTTTCATCTATGGAAACTGTTAAATTTAGAACCAGCCTTTGAATCACTATTTCACAAAGTGTTAAAATCAAGATTTTTAAAGAATAATATGGTTTTAATAAGCAAAGATACTTTTTTGTGCCATTAGTAAATAAATTTTTAAAATTTAGAAATATTACTTGCATAAACTTTATCTCATCCTTTTCTAATTTTTGGCATGTATTTTACAATGAATTTTAGTATAGTAGTACAAGTGTATAATTTACAAATTAATTAATATATATATAGAAGGTACATTCTGAGAAAAGTAGGTGATCAAAACTTTGGAGATCAGTGGCTTGGAAGATAAAGTGAAAACTCCCAAATATGATAAAAATGAGGTCTTTTATGATCTGTTCCCAATCTCCCTTTCCCTTAATAGATTTGCCACCTTCTACATAGACCAAGGCAAACAAAGGCCCACTGGTTGCCTATTTTTGTAAATAAAGTTTTTATTTGAACACAGCCACATCCATTTGTTTATGTACTATCTATCTATGGCTGCACCATAACAGCAGTGTTCAGCAGTTGCACAGAGACCATATGGCCTACAAAGCCTAAAAGATTTACTATCTGGACCTTTAAGAAAAAGTTTGTCAATCCCCCCACCCCACCCCACACACACACTCTAGCCCAGCTGTTCTCAAAGTGTGGTCTGGAGGGCCTCACGCTTTTGTGGTCTGTAAGTTCAAAACTATTTTCATAAAAACACTAAAACATTATTTGTCCTTTTCACTCTGTTGATATTTGCACTAATGGTGCAAAAGCACTGGTGGGTAAAATGCTGGCAACTTATCACAAACCAAGACAAGAATACCAAACTAACTAACTAGTAGGTACTGTATTCTTCATCACCATACACTCATAAGAAAAATAAAGCCCAGTTTCTCTTAAGAATATCTTCAATGAAGCAGTAAAAACTACAAATTGTATTAAATACTGATCCTCTAGTACATGTCTTTTTAATATTCTGTATAACAAAATGGGAAGTATACATAAAGCACTTCAGCAGTATACCAAAGGACAATGGTTGTCTCTAGGAAAAGCTCTTGGGCAATTATTTTCAGTTACAAGCTGAACTAGCCACTTTTTCCCATGGAATACCATTTTTATGGACAAACTATAATTATCCAGATTTCGTATCTGACAGACATTTTCTCGAAAATGAACAAAGTAAGCCTATCACTTCAAGGAAAACAACTGGCAGTACTAAAGCTTTCAAGCAAAAATCAGACCATAGGAAAATACTTAAATTCACCACTATGAGCTTAACAGCTTGCCCATACTTTCTGATGAGACTGGTGATAATACTAACATACATGATTACTTGATACTATAAATAAAACGCATCAACATTGGGAAGTTCTAAAAAACTTTGTGAACCAGTATTTTCCCAATAACAAATGTATAACATTTCAAAATCACGTACAAGTTAAAAAAAAATCTATTCAAAATGCAAGAAAGGCCAAAGTTTTTAAAGTAACAAAATAAGAAAAGTCACATGATATTATTTCAGATTCCACATTGCAACTAATCTTTAAGAAACTACTGTGTGTTGAGTTTTAATATAGTATCAAAGAAGGATACAAGCTAATAATACCCTCCTGCCTTTCCAACTAAATATCTGTATGATGCTGGATTTTCTTCATGTACATCAAGCAATATAAGATAGAGCAACAAATTGAATGAAGCAGATGAGAATCCAGCTGTCTTCTATTTAGTCAGACACTAAAGGGATTTGCAAAACAGTGCCAATCTCTTCACTAAATTTTTTAGAAAAGCTATTTATAAAAATATTTATATATAAAGTTGGTTATTTTTAAATGAATAAATATTTCTAAAATTTCTCAGTTTCAATTAATTTCCTGTGCTATCTTAATTAGTCCTTTTTTATTCTAAATTTTAAAATGGGAAAGTTATGGAAGAGTCATTAAATTTAATTTGTGTAGGTTGGTCCACAGCCCACAAAAGGAAACTACTATAGCTATTTATGAGGAAGTATTCATAAGGAATGTTAGAGTGGTTTTGTGAGTTGGTAAAATGATTTCGAAGATTCCTTTTAGTTCTGAGATTCTACTAATTCAAAATACAGGGATTCATACTACTTTCAATGACCTACTTTCTATGTCAATACTTCTATTAGTGATCAACAGAAAATATAAGAAAGCTTAGGAAAAAAAAAAACTAATTTCAAAGGTGCGAGGTAGAAGAGTAGATTTGACATTCTGAATTTACCACTCTCTTATGGGCAGGTGGTACTATCTCTGTTACTTTAAGCAAAGCCAATACTTGAAGGTAACAATGTAGGACTTTTTTTTTTTTTTTTACATCCTACACAGATCAAATAGCATACACTACATTCAAGAAATATGTAATCATTCCCCGAATAAAACACTATTTTCTATACATTACTTGTATTTTCCATAGAAAAGCCAGAGCATGGGCCCCAGTCAGAGGGCTGTGTTCTTCAAAGTTTTTACTCTACCACATACTTATTCTATCTTTAACTATTAAGATAACAAGAATATTTCACTCACAGTCTTTGTGAGGACTATTTGATATAATTAAAGCAAAGTGCTCAGTATAGCATCTAGGACATAAGTGGTCAACAAGTATTACTTTAATATTTCCAATACCACTTTTATGGTAACTAGATTTGCATAAATGTATTTATCTCTCTCCTCCTGAACTCCTACCAAATCACCATCTCCATGAGTGCAACACTTTGTGTACTTAGTTCACTAATATATTCTCAATACCTAGGAGAATATCTGACATATAATAGGAATTAAATAAATACTTGTGACAGAATGATAGCAGGAACGGTGCAATCACAGTAACTGCTAGGATTTAAAAAAAAAAATTTACTGTCCCCCAAATACTTAACATTAATGGTAATGTTGAGTGTTACTTAACAAATCCAAAAGGTACACAAATGTCCTGCTTCATGTTACAGACAGGGACCTCTAAAAATACTGTTTTTAAGTCTCTTTAAATATACCAGAGGAACTTCAGGGGGTGAGGCAGGAAAAATTAGACAATTTCTTGTGCTTTCTGATAAAAAAAAATTTGTAGAGGTTAAAGAGAAAAGGGGTAAAGAGGTTAAGTATGCAAAACACCTACATACTATGTGCTTAACATTAATAAATGTGAACCTTCTTCTCTCCTTTTCTCTCTTCTCAGCAAGTTCTTCCTTATAGTGAATCATAATCTGCTTTCCTCTTTTTGTTATTTTTATTTTATTTTTAAAGATGGGGTCTCACTGTTGCTCAGGTCGGTTCAGAGCTCAAGCAGTCCTCCCACCTTGGCCTCCCAGAGTGCTAGGATTACAGTCATAAGCCACTGTGCCTAGCCTGCTTTCCTCTTTTAACCCTTCATCCCATTCTGCCCTCTCTGAAGCTAACAATAAGTTTTCTTTCTCAGTAGGTAACAGCAGAAGAAAGAGCATGCATTTGAGGATCAAGATCCAACTGCACTACCTTAGGGACTTCTCTCAGCATGTTTTCTCATTTACAAAATAAAACCAATAGCACTTATCCTTCACAGGGTTAACTGATGAAATTAATGTTGAATATCAGAATTCAAACTCTAAAATATTACAGGATAAAAATTTGTTTTAGGGTAAAAGAAATTATACAGATACAGTATGGAATAACCTGATATGTAAACTCAGATTATAAAAAAGACCTAGAGATATTAACCACAACAAACTTACTGTAGGCCAAAAGCAAAAATATTTTTAAAAAAAGTCAGATCTACTGTTTTCTTCAAAAAATAAGTTTCTAGATGCCACAGTTTGAAGGACAATGAAAAATTAAAAAGCATTTGGCCTATCATATGAAAAATGGCTGAGAGTACTGAAAATGTTTGATGTGAGAAAATGCGTTAGAAAACAGATCATCTGGGCCATGCATAGTGGCTCACATCTACAATCCTAGCATTTTGGGAGGCTGAGGCAGGAGGATTGCTTGCGGCCAGGATTTTGAGACCAGCCTGAGCAAGAGTGAGAACATGTCCCTACAAAAAAAAAAGAGAGAAAGAAAGAAAGAAAGAAAGAAAAATTAACTGGGCATGGAGCCCGGCTACTCAGAAGGCTGAGGCAGGAGGATCACTTGAGCCCAAGAGTTTGAGGTTGCAGTGAGCTATGAAGACACCACTGCACTCTTGCCAGGGTAACAGAGCAAGACCGTATCTCAAAAAAAATAAAAAAAAGAAAAGTAAAACAGATAATCTATAACTGCTTCCAAGTGTTTGAAATAATAACCTATTGAACAAGATAGAGTAGAGTAAACTACATTGATATGTATTGACTCTGAACCAGGCACTTTTATATCCTTCTTTTAAAATTAAAGATTCAATGAAAATTTTCTCCCAATTATTAAAACAAATTGTGTTCATTATAGAAAACAGGAAAATACAAAAAAAAAAAAAAAGTATAAAGAAAAATTATCCAGAAGTCCAACATCAAAAGCGGCCTCATGTGGGCCTTGGGCCTCAAGTGGGTCTGAACCTGCAGATGCAGCAGATGGGCACTTGCCCATCCAGGATGGCCAGCTGGGTATCTGCAATGCTGCTTTCAGCAGCCCTGAAGGACATTGTGCTTCGGCCTGATCAACTGCAACCCCTACCCTCAGCAAAGGTAAAAAGGATGAATGCTTTATTTGTAATATTCCTTGTCATACAGTTTTACTTTCAAAGCATACTGACTCAGATATTCAGGCCTTCTTTGTGGGCAAAGATTGTCTTTCTGTGTAAGAAGTACTCGAGAGAGACCTCCCAGATTTCAGAATTTCAAGAAAAATATAGGAAGAGACTGTTAGCTTTCTATAGAGAAAAGATTTCTAAGTTGGAAGAATCCTTTAGGAAGTCAGTGCTGCAGACAGAACACCTAACAAAGCAAAGCTACATGGGCATCTGTTGCAGCTACTTCACTCGTCCCTGACAGAGAATTGACGGAAGTTGGCCTTACTCTGGCAGCAAAAGCAATGAGAAAAGGAATCACCCGAAACAGATAATGGAGGAATCTTGATTCCAGGATAAGAAGGTGGAACTTTATTTAATAGGGAATGAAGAGCCACTCACAGCTTCGGTGGAAAAACCCTAGTTCTTTGGCAGCTGGTTGAAGCATGAGTGCCCTCTCCCTGCCCAGCTCACCTCCCTAACACCTGTGCACTTCCAAACAGCACACACTCCCTTGAAGGTACAACTACTTCCTTGGAGCCTCCCTTGCAGGTCCTCAGAGGCTGGATGCCTACTTCTGTCTGTCCTTTGGTGCACTTGTGGCCTTGTTTTCAGAGACAAACTCATGGCTTCCAAGTCCCCACAGCTTAATGGGAAGAATTCTCTCCTATCAGGTCAGTTTTCTGGTTTTCCATAGCATCCAAATAATTGGATGACAGGGAATACTCAAGACTTACAGGCTAAGTTGATATACACCTCGCTAGGTATTAAGTTGCAAACTGCAGCTGAAGGACCGGAATGCAATAAACTGAAATTCCAAAGTGAGGTGCTAGCGCAGGCATGAGCAAATATTTTCTGTAAAGGGTCAGAGAGTAAATAATTTGAACTCTGTAGACCAGACAGTCTCCATTGCAGTTGCTCAGCTCTGTCCTTGAATGGCAGAAGCCATCATAGACAGTGTGGAAGTAAAGAGACATGGCTGTGTACCAATAAAACATTAACAACAAAAATAATCATCACAACAAAAGATATTTAAGTTTACTTCTAATATTTTTATATATTATTTATTTGTTCAAGGGACCAACTGTGTCAGAGGCACTAAAAATAAAATAAGTAAATAAATATAAAGTATATATAATTACAAACTGTGACAGTAATACAAAGCTCTTGAATCTGGGCTAGTCTTGTGACTTGCTTTGTCCAGTAAAATGCTGCAGAAGTGACACTACGTGGGTTACAGAATATAGGCCTCTAAGAGACCTTGCAATTTCTTGGATCCTTGAGACCATAATACTGTGAAAAGGCCTAGAATGAAAGAACAAGTGGATAGAGGACCAGAGGTCTTAGCCATTCTAGCAGAGGGCCCAGACATATGAGTGAGGTCATTATAGAATATCCAAGCCCAGGCTAAGCCTCCAGTTGAATGCAGCTGCATAATGCACGAGTTCAGGGCAAAAGGAGCAAAAGAACCCATCCACTCAACCCACAGAATTGTGAGCAAATAATAAATCATTGTCATTTTAAGGCACTAAATTTTGAAGTTGTTATACAGTAATAAACAACACTATAGTGTTGCAACTTACTAACATCATATATCTGGTTTTATGTTGTATTTCCACTTAACATTGTATCACAAATAGTACCTCATTTAATCCTCAAAACCCAATAAGTAATCATCACTGGAGAACCATTTAAAGTCAGACTAGAGCTTAAGTTATCTTTGTATATACCATAGTGAATTGAAGGTGCTAAGGTACTGGATTAAATTGATTCATTGCCACTTCAATCATATATTAGTCAAAAATTTCTCAAGTATTAAAATAAGAATCCTGCTCCTACCTCCCTTCTAATAGTGCTGCGTGAGTCTTCTTACTTTGCTATTTGAGCAACCATAGCATGCTAAAGGAATGTTTTTAAACTGTGTGATCCATTAGTGGGAAGTGAAATCAATTTAGTATGCTGCAATAAATATTTTTTTAAAATGAAAGAGAATAGAAAATACAAGCACATCGCAAGTAGTTAAGGTAAGAACTGTTAAATAAAGCTTTTGTTCCATTATGTGTATTCTAAATCACCAGGCATAATGTATTTCCTAAATAGGGTCAAGTTCAAAAACTTTGAAATAACACTAGGCTCACTTGCTTGAGTCTACCTACCACTGATGATACAAGTTGAGTAATTCCTTATCCGAAATGCTTGGAACAAAAGTATTTTGGATTTCAGGTTTTTTTCAGATCTTGCAATGTTTGCACATACATAATGAGAGATATCTTGGGGATGGGACCCAAGTCCAAACACAAAATTCATTTATGTTTCCTATACACCTTATACACATAGCCTAAAGGTGATTTTATACAATATTTTTAATAATTTTGTGCATGAAACAAAGTTTTAACTGAGAACCATCACAAGAGGTCAGGTGTGGAATTTTTCTACCTGTGGCGTCATGTCAGTGCTCAAACAGTTTTAGATTTTGAAGCATTTCATATTTGGGGTTTATGGATAAGGGATGTTCAACCTGTATTTTCATATAATTAAATACACTACACACAATCTTTATGTCACTATCACCAAAAAGGTCCAAAAGAGACAAAGAGCAAGTTGTTGCCTTTTCCCCTTGCTTATTTTACTTCTCACATAATGCCCTCAACCACTCTTCCTTTCTATCACTTATTTAAAATAACATCTGAATTACACTATGTCCTTTATTCATATTATTACTAATTTCTGTATGTTTTAAGGAACTAAGATAGAGAGTAATTTAAATCATTTATTCAATATCATCCAATTAGTGTAATGGCTAGGTCTAATCCAGATATGACTGTTGTGATCCACATCACTGGAGTGTCTACTATAATGCTAGATACTTAAATTGCTAAAATTAAACATATCACAAAGATATGTTACTTCTGGCAGGTCTTTTCTTTCCTGTCTATCTACACATTCCTTTCTTAACCCCCCATAATGAAGATTCCTGCCCACTAGTATCAAAGATTGCTTTGCCCTCTTCTATGTACAAAATAACAGTACCAATTAATATATCTAATTCAATCCACATTCTATTTTAAAATAAAACAAAAATTTCTAAACCTTTAATAACTAGAAAATAAATGGTTTGGTCATTTTGTAACATATTTGAAAATATTATAGATATTGTATTAAGAGCTTATAAACAATACAAAAACTGGCATATGATAAAGCAATGACAAAAAAATTAATATATTAGTTAAATATTTATCCTGTACTTCTAGTTTAGATTAAGTTACATTTTCCAAAAATATTTTTAAAATAATCTACCAGTCATCACAACAATGTAGGATATGAGAAAATAGTAATATTTTATTATTCTTCTAAAAACCTTAAGCAGCATCAGAATAATCCATGTCACTGTAGTCAGCTGTACAATATTAGTAAGATTCTTTAGTATTTCTAAATATTCAAGAATTCAATTATATTTCCCTTAGGATCTAAGAGCATGAAAAAGATGAAAGCATGCTGTAACTGAGCCAACAAGAGCCTAAAGAGATAGGTGAAAAACCAGGTTTGAGTGATGCTTCAACATTTAGGGAAGAAGGGCTTAAAAAAAAGAAGATGGTCAACAGTGCTGAATGCTAAAGAGGGATCAAGAAAGATAGGTACTATATAAAGTATCCGCTGGATATGTCCAGGAGGTCTAAGGAATAATGGCAAATGCAATTTCAGCAAAGTGACAAAGCCAGAAATTAGTTTACAATGGGTCAAAGAAATGAAAAAGGGGTCAAGGAAATGGAGCCAGCCGATGCCTACCTAACTACACTTTTAAGAAAGCTCACTTTGAGTGTTCATTTTCACAAAGAACTATTCTGCTTCTAGCTTTCAAATGATTAAAATAGTCATCTCCTTATCTTTCCAAAGAAAAAGGACCAAAGTATCTGGTATATTAAAATACTGAAATCACATTTCTCTTATTTTAATGATTCATCTTCTATCTAAATTATAAAGTAATTTTAAAAATTAAACTTTTTATTTTTGTGCAACATCTAATAATGCCAGTGAATTGGTTTAGAGATAAATATTTGAACATGTTCAATTATTTCAGTTGCAAAATCCTATTATTGATAGCCGCCTACTCTACATTTCTCCTTGGCATTTATGTAATCTATTTACATTATTCTAAGTAAAGAATTATAAACTGCTAGGCATAAATTACAGAAGTTTCCTAAATTACACAGTACATCCCAATCTATCTCTAATACCCATTTCCAACACACTTTAATGAATCTTATGTACAGCCAATTGACAGAGTATATAGAAAAAGGTGAGTAGAAAAATAGAGAGGTGCAAAGGGAGGCACAAAGGCAGGCAGATACACACCACAGAGACAGGTACACTGACAGCCAGTCAAACACAATACACAATATATAAATTTTAGATGATTCATGAACTAAAAGAATTGTAATTAGATTTAATTTTAATAATGCAAAATCTGTGAAGAAAATACATTAGTCTTTCAGATAGTGATATATTTCAGATATGTTCAGGGAGTGAATCATAGTGACTAGATACAATATTCTGATAAAATTGACCTTTAGAGCAGTATTTCCTTGCAAGAAGGTTCGTATTTCAGCTGGGCATGGTGGCTCACGCCTGTAAACCTAGCACTCCGGGAGGCCAAGGCAGGTGGATTGTTTGAGCTCAGGAGTTCGAGACCAGCCTGAGCAAGAGCGAGACCCCATCTCTACTAAAAAAATCAGAAAGGAATTAGCTGGACAAGTAAAAAAAAAAAAAAAAAAAATTATATATATATATAAATTAGCCAGGCATGGTGGGCGCATGCCTGTAGTCCCAGCTACTCAGGAGGCAGAGGCAGAAGGATTGCTTGAGCCCAGGAGTTTGAGATTGCTGTGAGCTAGGCTGACGCCATGGCACTGTAGCCCAGGCAACAGAGTAAGGCTCTGTCTCAAAAAAAAAAAAAAAAAGAAAAAGAAGATTCTGTATTTTAACAATGAAAAATTATAATTTAAATCTTAGGTACCATAAATATATAGCTTACGGATAATCTTAATTTTACAGTTGTCACAAAGAAACCTTAATATTTTGCCTGATGTTTAGTGTATACTGTAAATGTGAAATAACGCTCTGCTGGAGCCAACAAAATGTTCTCCCAAGTCACAAGGACTCTTTTTACTTCTTTTCCTTCTCTGTAAGAAGGTGGTGGAGTTCATACAGGACTAAAACCTTAAAACAGTAATTTTTATTTCAATTTTGCTTCAAGGATTCTGTACTAGATACTCTTTAGACTACCTGCCTAGTTAGCAAACCATCCCTTCCTTTCTCTAAGAAAATTTTCTCCCATACACATATGAATAAGCTTACCACTTTGGTCAACTTCACATTTTTATAATATATAACACCCATCTCACTGGTAAGTTGACTTTTTTTTCAGGAAAATGAAAATGAGATGTAGCAATTGTAGTCCTTCTGAGCTCCTTCCCTAGACTGGGCTAAAAGTGGATGAGATAGGTTAGATTATCATAAGGGATGCCTTTATTCAGGACATGCAGCCCAAAAACAATGAAAGTGAAAATGTAGAGAGAAGTCTAAAAAAGGTTTGCAGAGAAGCAAAGACAAGTATCCAAGCAGCCCCAGAGAGACAGAGAAAACTGATAAACATGAGAACCATCGAAAGACACAGAGGCTGGCATAGAGAAAACAACTGAGTCACCTAGAGGTTACACAGATGGCCCTCCATTTCTTGGTTCCTGTCCTTCAAGCAGCTCAAGGACAGTATTCTGTTGCAATAAATTATTTTTTCACTTAGGCTAGTTTGGAAGTAGGCCACAGCCAAAAATCTATAGTGACAGAAAAGTTTTTGTGATTTTCAGGGTATTTATGCTCCAATTTTAAACATTTTTTTACTTTATTGACTTTTTCCCTAACTAGTAAGAATGTAAATGTTGGCCTAGGCAGCCTCATGACATAGAAAAATTGTCTGCTATCATGACTTGGGTCAAACCGAGCTCTGCTACCTTTCTAACTACATTACCTGTAACAAGCTCCTTAATTTTTTTTTTTTTTAATAAAAAAGGATTTTATTGGTCCGCATAAGTGCTAAGACTAGGAGATGCAGCTACACTCAGACCTGGCTGTATCCAGGTGCTCAATGATGTCCCCAGAGATCTGCCTCTTTCCACCTCTTCTCACCTTGGCCTTGATCGTCATTTCTTTTCAGGCAGGCTCTTGCCTCGCTGCACCAACACTGTCAACAGCAGCTCCAGGCCTACACCGTATCAGCTAAGCTACCTCAGAGAGCCTTCCAGCAACAGTCCTGGATTTTCCCTGGGACCAGCTTGAGTCACATGACCAGCTCTGATTTAAATGGGATAAAATATGTAGACTAATCATCTGCCTCCTCGTAGAGCTCAGGGCCAAGGTTAGCACATATACTGAGAATGGCAGGCAGGTGGTTTCTCCAAAGAAATATTGAGGTGAAAGTGCTAGAGAAAGGGAAAATGGATGCTCAATCGCCAAAGCAGTAACTGTCTGTCGTATCTCTGCCTTCAAAGATCAGCTCATATTAGTCCTCTGGTTTGGAACCCTGTCCACCTTCCTCCCTTTCTTCCTTCCAGTGCCGAAGATCTCATGAAGGCTTCCGGATCACTGCAGCCCATTATAAGTTAGTTCTTACTTTCAACTCCAATGAATTATTGTGCATTCCTGCTATTCTGATAGCTAACTGAGATCAACTGTTAATTTCTTGTCTATTATAAAAGTAATACACATTTACTTTAGGGGAAAACAGAGAAGTAAAAAGAAGAAACAAAAATATTACCTGTGGTCCCACCATGTAATGACAACCACTAGTGATATTTCCTTCTATGCATAATTTTTTTCCAATTTTTAAATTGAAATATAACATATACTTCATATAACATGTATGAGTAGATATAGTAATACATATATACACAAATCAACTCAATGAATTGTAACAAACTGAACTCATCCATGCCACCAGTACCCAGAATTAAGAAATAGAACATTGTCAGCGTTCCAGAAGCCCTTCCTTCCTACTCCTTCCAATCATTGCCCCTCCCCAAGGGTAATCACCATCCTAATTTCTAACATCACAGATTAATTCTGCCTGCTTTTGAACTTTATAGAAATCATACATACTTTTTTTTTCACTCCAAAATTTGTATGTTTATTTTTTTTATTTCAGCATATTATGGGGGTACAAATGTTAAGGTTACGTAAATTGCCCATGCCCCCCTAGCTCCTTAATTTTTAAACAGCTTTAATGTTTTTCCTAACACTAAAGAGTCTGACTTCAGGAGTAAAACCATCATACACAATGTGGGAAAGAATGTGTCCGGAAAAGCTATTTTCCACATTTTTGTAGCATTCCCTTCCTTTATCATTTTGGTTCTAGTTGCAAACAAAACCTCTTCAGATTCATCTTATGGAAAACTCACATTTGCTGAGGAATACACCGTAAGAAAGAGATCCATCATTACAAATAAGGTGCCTGTGTCCTAAAGACTTATACTTAATGTAATTTTTTTACAGGGCACTTTTAACAGATCTGACAAAAGCCGATGAAAAACACTGTCTAGTCTTGTAAGAACCATATAAACAGAGAATACTACTTTATATATCTGAGATAAAGTATTAATAAAATTACCAGATTTAAGAACACTGACCATGCAGCTAGAACTTGATTTTAAAAAGGTACTGTTGTAAGATTAAACAACTATGCCAAAATAATGGAACATTAAAATCCTTCTCCCCAAAACACTCAGGAATACAGAGGCCAATTTCATATTCATCTCAAACTTAGCATTTAAATTGATCTCCCTTTGGAAATCCCATTATCTGAGTATATGAGCTTTGCTTACTTTATACACAGCCATCTTGTTCCTCTCATCTAAAACCCATAGTTCTTATCTCCATGTCTTTGAAAGTGTTCTTTTTTTCCTGCATTTGAAATGTCTTTTATTCACCTAGTCCACCTGACAAATTCTTCCTTCAAAAACTAGCTTAAATGTGGCCTCTTTGTAGAAACTGTCCATGATCTATTCAGGCAGATGTAGGCTCTCCTGCCTCTCTAGTTTAAATCATGAATACACTTCCATTGGAGCAATATGTCATCTTATCATTGAGTACCCTCTATATACTGTTAGGAGCTTTACATACATGTTATCTTGGTCTTTCTAGGTAGGTATTATATCCCCAGTTTCTCTGGATAACTTCCTCATGATCAAAGCAAGGTCAGGATAAAAATCAATGCTTGTATGGCTCACAAGCTCATTACCTTTCTACTAGTCTAGAGCTTCTAAGGTTTTGGGGACCCAAACTCCTTGAGAATCTAAGAGCTAGGAACCTTCTTTCCCCCAAAATGAGCTCACACACAAAACATTATATGTAATTTGAAAGCGACCACAGATACCCTACTATGCTGGAGAAAGCCCATCTACTGCCCCAGGGAAAAGTCCCTATTGCTTCTCACAAGTCTGTTCAGTTAGTAAACTTTGTGAAGGAAATGACTGCCACATTTTCAACTGCCAACTCTAAACACAGTGCCTAGGGAATGGTGGGCACTCAAGTATCTCAATAAATATCTTCTGTATGAATGGATAGATGTTAGAGACTAAGGATGGATGACAGGGAAAAAATCTTTGCATTCCTTCAGAGCCTACCAAGGTAGCTACTCAAATGTTATTAAATAGCTTTTTATATGCAGATTACATCTAAAAAAGAGTTATTAGAGGAAATGTATTAACATACATCCCAAAGCCTCTGAGATTAACATGATCCTCAGTCTACATTCTCCAGGAAAAACTTCTAGAGAGCAATTACTGTTTGTTTCTTACATCTGCCATAAACCAGCCACAGACCCTGTAATGTTATACAAACAGAAACAAGATTTCTGTGTGATTTCAGAGGGAAAGAGATAATTGTCAAGGCTTGACTGCATGAATCTAAAAAATGTAAATACTTCAGGAAATATGAAATGCTAGGAGAGAAGTTCAACTCATATTTGGAAGAGACTAGTGGTTTAGAACAATTTGCCTATCATCTGATTTACCTTAGCAATTTTTCAACTCAAATCTAATTAAAGGCTTTTTATTCCTACGGCACTGAAAATTAAATTTTACAATGGAGAATAAGTGCTTTAAGAAAAACTGAGCTAAAATATTTATCCTAGAAAGTGAGAATGAATTGCAGTTTTGCTTCTAAGTTCTAGGTGAAAGTGGTGAAGTCATTCTAAATTTTTAGCTTTCTGATCTTCAAAGTATTGATCTATAAAAGAAAGGTTTCTCAGAAAGGGAAAAAGTATGTTCAATGGTACATGCACAGATAAGCAAGATTTCATTCATCTAGTGGGTATGCTCAAAGACCATGAATAGCTTCTTCCAGAGGGAAGAGGATACACACTACGGAATACAGGAGTTTAACACTGGAAAGGTAATGTGAGACTATGTTAAGAAGGCTCTGGAATGCCAAGCTAAGAAGTACAGACTTTATCCTACAGGCCTGTGATTCTCAAGTAGGGGCAGTTACAAAACGGGAGGAAGGGAGAAGGGAAAACCAGGGAATCAAACTTGGGAAGAGAAACAGATATATAATTACAGTTTGAAAAAAAGTAGAGCTTGGATCTGATGCTTTGAGTTGGCTTAGGCATTTAAAACTTCCAATAACGTTAATGTTAATCAAAGAAAGCCATGAGTTTTTTTAACTTATATTTTTTGATAATGAAAATGAAATCATGTTTCTGATGTTGTTCCATATATATGTATTAAAGAAAATACACAACTAAGAAGTAAGATGGAGACTCAATCCACATCTCCTGATTCAACAACCAGTATGGTTTCCATTAGCCTACAGATGCCAGCCCTTGAAAGTGGTATTTTAGGAAAGTGAGTATGATACATGGAATGGACTGGATGAGGCAAGACACCAGAGGCAAGGAGAGAACAACTATCACTTGTAATCACTTCCCAAATACCCACAAGTTCACTATTGTCCAACAGATACCAGTAATATGGTATCTGGATTTTAATGATTAAATTCAAAGCCAAAAGTTTACAATTAGACATTTTATTAAAAATAAAACTATAAGATAGGCCGGGTGCGGTGGCTCACACCTGTAATCCTAGCACTCTGGGAGGCCGAGGCGGGTGGATCATTTGAGTTCAGGAGTTCGAGACCAGCCCGAGCAAGAGCGAGACCCCATCTCTACTAAAAATAGAAATAAATTAACTGACCAACTAAAAATATATAGAAAAAAAAAATTAGCCGGGCATGGTGGCGCATGCCTGTAGTCCCAGCTACTCTAGAGGCTGAGGGAGTAGGATCGCTTGAGCCCAGGAGTTTGAGGTTGCTGTGAGCTAGGTTGACGCCACAGCACTCTAGTCCATGCAACAGAGTGAGACGCTGACTTGAAAAAAAAAAATATAATAATACTGTAAGATAGTGTCAACAAAATATGATTCATGAGGTGAATCATGAATTCATGAGGTGTGGGATGTACAAGTAGAGAAGTTACCTTAAGTGGTCCTGAATCCCTATGTACACCAAGCAAATGTCCAAAGACATACATGTATATGTAGTACTATTTTTCAAATTTATATAGAAATAACTCACTACTATAGATACAGAGAAGTGTTTATCATATGAACAAAAAATTAAATCTAAGTGTTAATGTGTTACTTTCAGTTCCATCCTTTCAAAACCCTTTTTCCAAACTAAATGTCATATATTGGAAGAAAAAAAGCTAACAATATTCTAAAAGTAAACATAGTGAAACATTCTTCAGAATTACCACGAGGTAAGTTTTTAGTTTACTTACTGTCTCAGTGAGCCATGTCTGCAGAGTTACTTAAAAGTTCACTTCCACTTTTGAAATTGCAATTAATAAAATCATATTTATTTAAAAGGTCTGAATTCAGCCTAGCTCTTTACCTTGTATTTTCTTTTTCAGTGAATACTGAAAATACAACTACAGTTGTGTGAGCACATCTGTGCATAGGAGGGGGAAAAGCAGTTCTCATGCTAGTCTAAGAGACAAGTCCTTGGACCATTTGAAGAATTCACTTAAAGAATAAATCTCTGTCTTCCGGGGCATTAAGCTCACTTACAATCTCTGCTCATGCAATGGACATTAGTGCCTATTAAATGCCAGGCACTATATTAAGCAATGGGGATACAGAGATAATTAAGTCCCAGGCTCTAGCCTTCAAGGCTTTCAGTCTGGGTTAGACAGAAATGTAAATGTTTATGAAGCTAATGAAATGACTGCTATAGACACAGAGAAGTGTTTATCACATGAACAAAAAAATTAAATCTATCTAAGTGTTAATCTCTTACTTTCAGTTTTATCCTTTCAAAACCTTTTCCCCAAACTAAATGTCAAATATCAGAGGGGAAAAAAGCTAACAATATTCTAAAAGCAAATATAGTAAAGCATTCTTGAGAATTATGATGGGGTAAATTTTTAGTTTACTGTCTGAGTAAGCCATGTCTGAAGAGTTACTTGAAACTTCACTTCTACTTGTGAAGTTAGTTAAAATATAAATGTTTGCCTAAACACCCATCAAAGGCTGGATAAGAAAAGCATTGCTAAACCAGTGTCATTGGGAAAGCGCTAAGATTAGCTCAAATGCAAGGACTGGAAAATATTTCCTATCACTCTAGCTTTGAAAGACAAGTTAGACATACAAAAACCTACAAGCCAACCATAACCACTTCACACCTTCTAGGATACCCATCATCAAAAAGACAGATAATAACAAGTATTGGTGAGGATATAGAGGAACTAGAACCCTCGTATATTCCAAATGAGAATGCAAAATGGGCAGCAGGACTGTATAACAGTCTGGCAACTCCTCAAAATGTTAAACAGAGTTATTATATGACCCAGCAACTCTACTCTTAGGTGTACACCCAAGAAAAGTGAAAACATATGTCCACACAAAAACCTGTACACAAATGTTTGTAGTAGCATTATTCATATTAGCCTTATTGGAAACAACTCAAATACCCAACAGATGACTGGATAAACAAAATGTGATATCCATACAGTAGAATATTATTCAGCCATAAAAAGGAAAAAGTACTATTAAACCATGCTACAACATGGATGAACCTTGAAAACCTTGTGGTAATGGGACTCAGTCACAAAACACCAAATATTGTATGGTTTTATTTATACAAAATGTTCAGAATAAGTAAATCTATAGAGACAAAAGTTGGATCAGTGGTTCCCTAGGGCTGGTGGGAAGGGGGAGGAATAACTGCTAATGGGTATAGGGTTTCTTTTTGGGGTGATGAAAATGTTCTAAAATTGATTGTGGTGAAGGTTGTATAACTTTGAAATACACTATAAAATACTGAATACTTTAAATGAATGAATTTTATGTTAGATAATTATATCTCAATAAAGCTGTTATTAATTTTTTTTAAAAATCTACAAGCCACATACTGAATAGTTACACAAATAATGAAAATTTACTTATTTAGACTCTACAGCATACAATCTTCGCAGGCTTTCAATCTTCCCTCCCTTTCTGTTTTCAAAAACAAACTTCTAATCAAAGACTTCAGAGGTCTTACTTAACAAAAAGGCAATGCTCTTGTTATCTGTCTTTTAAAATTATACTTACACAACAATCATTTCACACATAGATAAGAATAACATGAAAAATATTCTCTATTTTTCATTTCTTTTTTTAAAAAGGCAGTAGGAGGGGAGCTCCTCTTCAACCTGTATCTTCCTCTAGCTTCTACCATCTACTTTCAAAATGTTAAAATAAATAGAAGGAAACTATACCCACATTCTACCTATTTTTTTCTCAACCCACTATAGTCTGGCTTCTTCCCATACCCCAATCCAAACTGCTTTATTCTAGTCACCAAAGTACTCCTACTTGACAAACGAATGAGTACTTTCTCAACTTCACCTTACTGGTCCTCCCAGCATTATTTGACTCTGGTAATAACTCCTTTCTTGAAACTCTCCCAGGCTTTTCTGATATCTCTGGTTCTCCTTGCTACCCTTTGACCACACCTTCTCAGGAACAATTACTAGTACTTCCTTCTTTTGGCTGCTCTTTTAATACTGACACTCTTCAACCTAAAGCTGGTCACTCTATATGCTTGTCACAATAAGCTCATTTATTTCCATGCTTTCAACTATCTCCTACATGCTTATATGATGATGCCTAAATCTTTTAACTCCATCCTGTCAGCAACCTTGAGCTTCTTGAACTCTACATTTCTGCTGGATGTCTCATAGGCACCTCGGTTTTAATATGTCGAAAACTAAATTTATCCTCTTCTCCCCTGGAACTTCCTTCCACAATCTTGTTTGGTCTTCCTCTATTTGTTTCTCCAAATGGTACCTTCTAGCTTGGGTGATAGTTTACCAAGCTAGAAATCTTAAAAGTCACATTACTATACTTTTTTCTCCTTACTACCCACATCTACTGAATCATTGAGACTTCTTTCTTAATCCTCATCAGATTCATTGTATACTCTCTATTCCTTCTACCTGAGTTCACTTTAGGCCCTCAATATCTCACTTCTTATATTTCAGTAGCTTCCCAAATTCCACTCTTCACACTGCCATCAGAATCAACTTCCTCAAACATAAATGACTATGCATAAAATGACTGTTTACCTTCTTTTAAAAAATTATTTATTTATTTATTTTTTTCAGAAACAGGGTCTTGCTATGTTGCTGGTCTCAAACTCCCGGCCTCAAGCGATCCTCCTGCCTCCACCTCCCAAAATGCTGGGATTACAGGCATGAGCCACTGTACCCAGCCTGTTTACCTTTCTTAAAACATTCAGGAGCTCTCCAGAGACCCTGAGTAGTGATTCTCAACTTTTCTACCAGAACCTATGTGAGTGATATAACTGAAGGCTCACAATCAAACTCAAAAAACAGGTGGAAGGGAGGTGGGGGCAGACACTGCTTGAGTGTTAAGCCAGCATGTCTACTTTCTTAACTCCTCCTTACTTTCCCTGTGACTCTAAGAGTTGCAGTGCAGAACTATCCAGAATTGTTATTATTAGTCTATAGCAGGCATCTTCAAACCACGGCCCACGGGCCACATGCCGCCCGCCTAGGACATTTATCCAGCCCACTGGGTGTTTTTGCCGCCGCTGCGTCCTGCTTAGCAGCCGACTGGTCCCGGGCCCACAGTGCGCGCTCTCCAATGGTCTGAGGGACAGTGAACTGGCCCCCTGTTTAAAAAGTTTGAGGACCCCTGGTCTATAGAATAAAATCTAAACAGAGAATAATTATAAGAACCTTCACATTCTGATCTCTACCTTTCCTAGCATCACCTTCAGCCTTTACCTTATATTAGCTCACTGGTTTTCAAAGTACGGTTGAGGAACTCCTCATTCCCCACCCCAAGACCATTTCAGGAAATCTGTAGGAGTAAAACCTATGTCTGTCAGACATGAATGTGCACCACCCTACTTTCTACATTTATCTGTCACGATCATAGTCCTGTCATTTTGTAAAGACTAAAAGTTGAGATAGGTGAGATCAAGTTCTAGATCTGCCACAAACTGGATGTTTGTTAGTTTATTAGCAAAATTAGCATGTTTTCAACATGGAACTGGGGGCAATAGTTTTACATAATCTTTAAGAGGATGAGGGCACAATAGGCCAAGGCCAGGAATAAACAACTCATAGAATAAATAGTTAATGACAGGTGGAAAAATTTCTATCCTCAATAGTAATCGAGAAATTCAAATTAAAACAAGATACCAGCTGGGCACTGTGGCTCACACCTGTAATCCCAGCACTTTGGACTGCTGAGGCAGGAGGATCACTTAAGGCCAGGAATTTGAGACCAGCCTGGGCAACATAGTGAGACCCTATCCCTAAAAAAAAAAAAAAAAAAAAAAAATTAGCTGGGTGTTGTGGCATGCACCTATAGTCCCAGCTACTTGGGAGGCTGAGGCAGGAAGACTGCTTGAGCCCAGGAGTTTAAGGCTGGAGTGAGCTATGGTCATCCCACTGTACTCTATCCTGTGCATAAGAGTAAGACCCCATCTCTAAAAAAGTAAATAAATAAATAAAAATTAAAAATAAAACAAGACAATATTTTTAATCATCAAATAAAGATCAAGATAATTATGATATGAACACTCATATATTACTGACAGTTGTATAAACTGAGACAACTTTTTCAAAGTTATTTATGAACATGTATTAAACATTTATATCCTCTTAGCTAGTATTCCTGGAAAGATATATTATGCAATAATGAAAAATAAATAAGTTTTAGCATAAATGTCAATCACAGGATTATTATAGATAATAATAGAAAATAGAATGGCCTAAACATTCAACCATAAGAAAATGGGGGGCAGGCGTGGTGGCTCACGCCTGTAATCCTAGCACTCTGGGAGGCTGAGGCGGGAGGATCGCTCAAGGTCAGGAGTTTGAAACCAGCCTGTGTGAGATCCGTCTCTACTAAAAATAGAAAGAAATTAATTGACCAACTAAAAATACATACAGAAAAAATTATCCAGGCATGGTGGCGCATGCCTGTAGTCCCAGCTACTCAGGAGGCTGAGGCAGCAGGATCGCTTAAGCCCAGGAGATTGAGGTTGCTGTGAGCTAGGCTGATGCCACGGTACTCACTCTAGCCTGGGCAACAAAGTGAGACTCTGTCTCAAAAAAAAAAAGAAAATGGGGTTAAGATACAAACTAGTCACCAGGTAAAATATTACACAGCTACTTAAAATTATTTATACAAAGCACTTATAATAATGAAAAATACTTATCAAAATGTTAGGTTAAAAAAACCCCACGAATTACAAAATGATATGTATGATACATGTGGTTATGGCACACAGAAGTATTGAAAACACGAACACAGGTAGCCTCTGGATGATGGGACTTGAAGACATCTGGATAGAATGGAAACAGCACCATGCTTGGAGTCAGACGACAGTTTGAATGCTAACTCCAACTTTCCTAAGCGTAAGGCATTATTAATTATTATTCTGTAATTTCCAAATCAGGAATAAATATTATCACTTTATAATGGAACAGGGTTAGTTACAATAGCTAGATTATCTCTAATGCTCACTTTTAAAATGTTAAGATTTAAATGCATTTTTAATCCACATCAGAATTTAAGAATAATAGAACAGTTAGAATCTATCCGCTGATCTTTTTTTTCCTTTCCATGCCAGAGGGACATAGTTCCTCTCTAGCCTTCCAGTCAAGTGAAAAAGCTGCACCAACTACCAGCAGCCTTAATTATAGCTATTGCTTATCAAGTCAGGAAATAAAAAAAGCAAGCACTATAAAAGAATAGCCTTAGTCATCAAATCTCCAGTGTAGAATCACCTAGCTATACCTAGGTATTAGGGAAGAAAAAGGAAACTCCTTTAGTCCTTGAGAAATGAAATCTCCAATAGGAATCCCTGACTCATCCCCAAAGCATGAACCCTGAGGCTACTTCCCCCATGCCGGAGTTCAGAGACTGGGCACCTGTCCTGATGGCCTGCATCACCAAACAATGCTCCTTGCTGACAGGATATACCCAGGGATAACAAGATGACTAGCATGCAAACAAGAAATGGCCAGGGACCATACTACCTCTTCTTCCATAACCAAAATAAGACCATAAAAGACTAATTTTACACATTTTAAATACTTAAATATTTTCTACTTTTGCTAGAAGGTAGTAAAAAGGGGACTCTATCCACTTATTGTAAGTGACACCATTCAAAAAATACCAATATAATTAAAATTCTTAATAGTAAGAAGGGGAAATGTCCTCTCCTTTGACCTTTTCAAATCAAAAAGTAGTTTTTCAAAAATACATAGGCTAAATAACGAGATTGTTTAAAAATAAGGAATAGATTATTTAACCTATATTATCCAGTCTTCAACGGATACTAACAAAACTTTACTCCTATTGTCTATTATTGATCTGGGAAGCAGGAATCACACAGCTCAACAATACTATTACAATATTGTGTAAGACCAAGGATCTATTTTATAAGCCGTCAAAAATTTAACGCTAAAGCTTTACTAGACCGAAGTCTCTTTAAAATGTGAAAAAGTGCTTCAGTACTAAGTCATTTCACCTGCATCTTGAAAACGACTGTACTTTGAAATAAAAACTAGCCAATGTTTGCTGCTCGTTCATTTTATCGATATTAACTCAGTATCCTATTCACAATCAAATCTCAAAGTTAAGTGATTATTCTTGGAGGTGTACTTTGCCTAGGATCAAAATTTTCTCTAGCTGATCTCTCATTTCCAACCTCCACCAAGGCTAAGGAGCAACCACTTCCCAAAGTCCCACTTCCTTTTCCATTCCCCAGACCTCCAGGGTTTCCAACGCCCCAGTCTTGCGCAATATCCGTAGGAGCAGCAGCCGCAACCACCGCCTCCTAAGCCGGGAAACAACCCTAGAGGGAACACTGTCCAGCAGAAAAATAAAAGGGGCGGGGAGGGGGGTAAAGTAGGAAGTCGACTTCTGGTCCCACGCCTTCGATCTGACCCCTTCAAAGCGAAGTATCTAGAGCAATTTCACGAACGAGACTTTTAACCCTCACCTCCCCTCAAGCCTGCCTGCACAAGCAGAGGGCAGAAAGGAGAGGGGGGCCGCCAGGAAGGTTATCTCCTAGTTCAGGGCTTCGGTCCGTATCGTCGCCTCCGCCCCACCAGGACTATTGTTCCCAAGTTCCCCACCCCCACCCCGGATAGGAAGTAATAGTCACATCCCCTCCGCTTTCGGCAACATCCCCTAGAGAGAGTCCGAAGTAGATTTCCTTCAGGATAACCCCCCACCCACATTTACTCCCTCAACCTCAAGTCACGTTGACCCCAAGACCCCCACAAACCCGAGTCTCAGCAGAGAAGGGACGGGACAGGGGTAAACGGAAATTAGGTAAACAGAGATTCCTTATGGACAATCCTTTCCCAAGTGTTGGAAATAATAATTACGAACCCAGAAACGGCAGAAGTCCTACCTTGCCCACTTTGAGACTAGCTTGAGCAAAGAGACCCCACGAGTTAATGCCAACCTCAATACCTCCATTGCTCCGTCAGCCACGATCTGTTCGCCTCCCTGGTCGCAACTAGACACACTGCCTCGACCCTCCCGGGAGGAGCAGACTGGGCGGGGAGATGTGGAAAGGCGAGTCCCCGGCCTGCACCTCACTCGCCTCCGGCTCCCGGCCCGAGAAACAATAGGTGGTCGCAGGCGGCGGTGCTCGGTACGGGCTCGGCCCAGCGGCCGCGCTCTTCGCGACCCGGGCGCCCGCAGAGGGGTCGCGAACACGGGAGAAGAATAGAGGCCGAGGGACAGAGGCGGTCTCACTTCCCGTCAGCCTCCGAGACCACTCGGCCCTCGGGGTTGGTGCGCGCCCCCTCCGCCCCTCTCCTCACAGCCGCACACAAAGCACTGGCTGCCCGGGCCGGCCGGGAGAGGCGGCGGTGGGCTCCGGCGCCGGCTAGAGGAGGCGACAGCGAGGGGAGACACTCACCATGAAGTCCCGGGCGAAGTTGTCCTCCCCATTGTGGTCCGGACTCTTCATGGCCTGGACCCTCTGGATGAATTTCCTCAGGATCTCCACTTGCTCCATCCTCCTGCGTCCCCCCGGCTGCGGTCGCTGGCCCCCCCGCCGCCCGCCCGCCCGGCGCAGAGCCCGCTCCGTCTTCCCCAGATCGCTCCCCCAGCCCGTCCCTCCCTCCCGACCCCTGCCAACCCCCACTGCTCCCTCCTCCTCCCCACCGCCCTAGGCAGTGGCTGCGGTGGCACCGGCCCGGCTCCCGACACCACAACTTCCAGGAGCAGCTGCCGCTCTCCCACAGTATGAAGCGAGCCGCTGCGGCTAGCGCCAATCCCAACCCCCAGCTTGCTCCATCCTCCTTCCCCGCCCTCCTCCTCCTCAGTCGGAGACGCCGCCGCCGCCGCCGCCGCCTCAGGAACACGGCTCTCCGCTCGCCCTGCCCCCCTTCCCGGTTCTTCCTCCCCCCCACCCCCCACTAGCAGCCGCAGCCGCAGCCGCCTCTCCCCACGGGCGCGCCCCCGCCGCCACCCAGATGCGCGGCCCCGCGCCGCGACTCCGCCCCAAGCGCTCGGCCCGCGCCCGCCCGCCTCCGGGCCACGCCCCCAAGGCCGGGGCCCGGCTTGGAAGGAGCTACAGCGGTCTGCGGGGCGACCGGATTGCACTTCCGGGGCGTGGCCCCACTCTGGGAGCTCAGCGGTCTGAGAGGCGTTGGGAGGAGAGTGGATTCCTCTAGATGAGGGAGTGCGACTCTGACCGGGGCAGAACCTAGTCGTTCGGAGTAGGACTTCAGTTGGAACTTGCGGTCTTATCGCCTAGTAGGAAGGAAAAGCAGATTTCAAGAGTGCTTCAGCGCCGCCGCCAGCCGTGGGCTGGGACTACAAGTCCCGGCCTGCGGGAACCCAGGAGCGGGGGCGGGGGAGGGCAGTGGTGGAAAGAGAGGCATGCTGGGAACTGTAGTAGTGTCACCTCCGCGTTCACAGCAGGTAGGTGCTCGTTTTACTATCGGCTTGGCGAGAGTGGACAGTCATTAGGCTTTGGCACTTTGGGGGCCGGCTACGGTTAAGAGAAGCGAAACGTCTCTTGGGTGAAAGGACTTCTGTTCTTTGGAAATCCGTTTAAGCCCTGGCGAGTGAGCGCCTGATCTTCGGAGTGCCTCCTTCGCATACAACGCGTATAGTAGGGGCTCAGTGTTTGCTGACCTGAAAGGAATTTGTCTCCCTGCTTTTAGATTCCTAGCACTTCAGAACTGAATGAGGGACTTTCCTCCGTAGAATGGGCTTTATAAATCTTTATTCATCTTTGTCTTCTCATTATCAGAGTATATCCTGGTCTAATTAATTCATCATTGCACAAATAAAGGGACTTGCCCGAGATCCCCCAGCATATTCATACAGAGCCAAAACATGAACTCTAGTCCTTTTGCTTTCACCATATCACCGTATTGCCCCTCACTAAGGAACGTAAACTTGCGGTAATGTGACAGAACAAAAGGGTTTGATCAGTGGACATACTTTGGTCAATTATGCCCACAAACAACATTTTTTACAGGGCAGATTGGTCGGGAAATTTGGTTATAATAGGAAATATCAGTGGTAGAACACTTTCCCTGATGAATGTTAGAAGCACTATGGAATTTAATGAAAAACTCCTTTAAGGAAATAGGTATGAGTAGCACGATACAATTTATTTACCTTTTTAAGAAAGGAAACTATTTCTCTTTGAAATAATGCAACTAATATATACCAATCCACTCCTCTCCTCAGAGGAGGAGTTATGAAATACGCACTTCCACATGTGCTCTGCCCTTCTGAATCTTTTCCCATGCATTTATGTACGTGTGTGCATGTAAAGAGATTCAGTTTTGCTGTGTGTTTTAAAAATTCACTTGAAAGAATAGTTTAATTTCCAAGGTAAACTTTATTTGAAGCAACAGTATGCAGTATTTTACTTTAACCAGATCCTGAGATTCAGTTTCATTGGATGTGAGAATAGGTCAGAATCTGGGCTTCATCATGCTCACTGTAGATTCTACTTTCTTCTTAGAAATGGGAAAGAAATTAAACTGTAGGCAAAGAAATGAGTAGGTGATCAGGAGTGCCTCCACTTTTGATATGTCAAAAGAGCATACAAACCAGATGGTGATTGGTTAAAGCCTATATGCTGGACAAGTTGTGTAACAGTTTAGTGACAGTCTGGTATAGTGTTGTGAGAAATGTTACTTGTTTGAGGTATTGAGACATATTTTTCTGGTGATTTAGTTATTTTTGGTTTTTTTTCTTGAGACAAAGTCTCGCTCTGTTGCCCCAGGTAGAGTGCAGTGGTGTCATCATAGCTCACAGTAACCTCAAACTCCTGGGCTCAAGTGATCCTCCTTCCTCAGCCTCTCAAGTAGCTGGGACTACAGGCGCATGCCACCTGCCCAGCTAATTTTTTTCTATTTTGGGGTCTCACTTTTGCTCAGGCTGGTCTTGAACTCCTGAGCTCAAGCGATCCTCCCACCTCAGCCTCCCAGAGTGCTAGGATTACAGCCGTGAGCCACTGCACCCAGTCTTAGTCCTTTTTTTTTTTAATCATCTTTTTATTGTTTGTGTCTCTCTCGCAACACTTGAGGATTTCTTGAGTTCTCAGCAGCTACCTTTGACATCACTGTAGTTTAGGGAAAATTAATGTAAAGTACCTCCAAGGATTACAACTCTTTGGAAAGGCTTGGCAGTGTTTTCCTTGATAATTGTTTTTTTCTTCTTCTTCTTTTCAATATATTTAGGTCTTGTTTCAAGCTACAGATGATTTTTGAGCACCTCAAAATATGAAGGTTTATGCCGTGTGTACAAGATACAAAAATGTTTTGGGGATGGCTCCTTCTCCTAAGGAACATATATGTTAGTACATAGTACAGGAGACAGGAAAAACAAACTCTTAGTTACTTTAAGTTAATAAATGCCAAATAAGTGACACAGACAATAAGGGGTTTAACAATTCTGAGAAAATTGTGGATCAGGCTGTTGGAGCGTGAGGTGGTCACAGAGGTAGAACATGAAGGATAAGTGAAAATAGGTTTGAACAGGAAATAGAACACCCAGACAAGAGAAGTGATGAAACAAAAAGCATGAAGACAACAAAGCAGAAGTTTGAAGATTATATAGGTGTGAAGGCTCCAAAGTAGACAGGACTCTGGAGAATTTTGAATATCTCCTTAAGGATTCATACTTGATATTGTAGGCATTGAGAGGCATAAGAGGTTCCTGAGGAAAGAAGTAAAATTGTGAAAATTAAGAAAATATTAATCTGGTACTTTGTGGATAAATTGTGAATTAATAGGGGAGAAATGGAATGAGGGATATCAGGAGCCAATACATGAAGCAACAAAAGCTGAAACTGAGAAATGCAAATACAGAGATGTAGATGGAGGTGAAAGAGACTTTGAAAGAACTCACAGAACTAGATGACTGACTTAGGGGACAGAAGAAGGTTGAATTAAAAGTGACTGAAATTAGTAGTCACATTGGAAGAGATCAGAAAGTTTGACACAGGCTGTTGATGGTATAGGCAAATGGACACTCTTATACACAGAGAAATTGGCACAGCATCTTTGGAAGGCAGTTTGGTAATATATGTAACAAAACTGAAAAGGCATGCATGCTTCAACCCAAAAATTGCTCCTGTAAGAATTTATCCCAGCAGGAGCAAGACCCTGTCTCTACTAAAAATAGAAAGAAATTAGTTGAGCAACTAAAAATAGAAAAATTTAGCTGGGTGTGGTGGCACATGCCTGTAGTCCCAGCTACCTGGGAGGCTGAGGCAGGAGGATCACTTGAGCCCAAGAGTTTGAGGTTGCTCTGAGCTATGATGATGCCCCAGCACTCTAGCCCAGGCAACAGAGCGAGACTCTGTCTCAAAAAAAAAAAAGAATTTATCATATTATATATAGTTATAATATATAATATCTATATTACGTATAGTTATGTTTATAGCTGTATGTAAATATATGTGCTTATTTCAGCATTATTTGTAATGGCAGAACAGGAAACAACATACCTGTCTATCGAAAGGATACTGCTTAAAAAACAAAATCACATATGTGCAATGAAGTTCTATGAAGCCTTTAAAAAACAAGAAAAAAAAAACCCTATGTATGCAGAAATGGAATAGGCCCAAAGATCTACTTATTATAAATGAGAAAAACAAGGCACACATTGTGTTTATGGTATTATCCCATTTAAGTAAAATTTAAATGAGGATAGAATGTTTGAACATACATAGAATTTTTCTGAAGAATACTTTAAAAACTGTTAGCTTTGGTTGCTTCTAGGAGGGCCTTCAGAATCTTCAGTAGAAAAGGGACAATTTCCAATGTGTATACCCTTTCATATTCTGAATATTTTTCCATATGCATGCATTACTGTTCCAATGAAATTAAATCTAATGAAAATTTTATTTTATTTTTATTTATTTATTTTTAGATAGAGTCTCACTCTGTCGCCCGGGCTAGAGCGCCTTGGCATCAGCCTAGCTCACAGCAATCTCAAACTCCTGGGCTCAAGCGATCCTCCTGCCTCAGCCTCCCAAGTAGCTGGGACTGCAGGCATGCGACACTATGCCCAGCTAATTTTTTTTTTTCTATATATTTTAGTTGGCCA
This sequence comes from Cheirogaleus major, assembly GCA_963574435.1. NCBI lineage: Eukaryota > Metazoa > Chordata > Mammalia > Primates > Cheirogaleidae > Cheirogaleus > Cheirogaleus major. The sequence continues at coordinate 47,742 of CAUYPO010047258.1, forward strand.
ATTAATTTCTTTCTATTTTTAGTAGAGACGGGGTCTCACTCTTGCTCAGGATGGTCTTGAACTCCTGACCTTGGCCTCCCAGAGTGCTAGGATTATAGGTGTGAGCCACCGCGCCTGGCCAAAAATTTTATTTTAGAATTTCAGTCCAGGCTGTGGGAAGAATGGCAATTGTCTTTAATAGAAATAGACAAATCAAGGGGAAAGGAGACAGAGCTTCTTAGGAAGATTTTTTAAAGTGGCACATGACAGGCCAAACTTTAGAAAGCTTACCGACCTACACCAAGGTTCTCTTCTCAGGGAAATTGACTGCCCTGCCCATCCTCAGCCACAGCCACGTGTTTGGGCACTTGACCCAAGTTAATCCATTTAGACTGGCCAGTGATCTATGGCCTGGTGTAGGAAGGTGGTCTAGGCCAATCATTTCTCACTCTTAGGAATCTGAACTTGGGAACCTAGAGAGAATAAGTCATTAAGCAGCAAGAGCAGAGCTGAATGTATGCCGTGGCGTAGAATTAGGAATTTGGCATGCTGAAGCCTTGTGTGAGAGTAGAAAGTATAAAGAATCTGATTAGTCAAGAAAAGAACATTAAGCCGGCACGGAGCAATGTGTGGAGATGTCATGATATAACCCATGTGGCCAATGGAGAAATAGAGAATGTCTGGAGTAACCTGACTTCCTAATAACTTTCAGGACAGGTTTGGTTGACATTTATTCAACCAAAATAAATCTTGCATTTCTTGAAACAGAATAAGGCAGTAATTAAGAGCATGGACTCTGAAGTTAGAGAGCTAAAGGTTAAAAAACTTGCTTCATTTCTTACTCAGAGCAAGTCGTTTAACCTCTGTAAGCATCAGTTTCCATTTTGTAGGAAAGCCCACCTGGTGTTGTCTTCATGAGATGTGTTTCAGTATTGGTATACTGCACATTACACTTGCTCATAGAAAACACAAAATAAGAACTGGTTAAACAAACAGAGTGAATGATTTCTGAGCCTTTTACCTTTTTACCCCCTGCCTGATCTCTGTAGGCTCTTTTCCTACTCAACAGCCATATTCACTCTGTGTAAATACTCAAGGAATGAGAAGAAAGCTAAATATTGTTTTTTAATTATCTCTCTTCTTAGTACTTAGTACTCTGTGAAGGTTTGAGTGGGAAGGAGTTTAAAACCAATAATCCAAAAGAGGTTTCAGGATTATCTACTTGTTTCATATTCACAGTACTGCTTTCCCCCTTAACTCAGGTAAAAGTAAAGCTTTCTATCTGCATAGAAATTTTAACTTTTGGAGTATTTTTACATCTATTCTCTCATAAAAGCTACCTTCGTGTGGCTTTCACAGTACTTTATGGCTCTTTGTGAGCTTTTTTTTTTTTTTTTAACAACTCTGGGTAGTAATTTGTTATCATTGTCCTCATTAATAGATGAAAAACTAAATAAAACACAGGGAGTGAATATGATTAGTTCACTTGTAGGAAAAAAACCGTCAGCTGCATGGCCAGAACCTACAGGTCCTGAGTTTCTAGCTTGTTGCATAAATCACTGAGTCACTATACATTTATACCTGGTGTAATTTAAGTGAAACTACAGGTGAAGTCTGAAACCATTCCTGAGATTCACTCACAGTACACTTCTAATATTAACTTGCCATTTCATTCTACATCCCTCAGTCCTCTCTATACTTTCTTTTTTTTTCTTCTTTTGAGCCAGAGTCTTGCTCTGTTGCTGGGCTAGGGTACAGTGGCATCATCATAGGTCACTGTAACCTTAAGTTCCTGGGCTCAAGCAATCCTCTTGCCTTAGCTTCCCAAGTAGCTGGGACTACAGGTGTGTGTCACGCATCTGGCTAATTTTCTTTTTGTTTTTTTGTAGCAACGGAGTCTCACTTTTGCTCAGGCTGGTGTGAAACTCCTAGCCTCAAGCAGTTCTCCTGCCTTGGCCTCCTGAAGTGCTAGGATTACAGGCATGACCCACTGCACCCCGCCATATACTCTTAAACTGTATCTAAAATAGACTCCTAGAGAGGAAGTTATGGGAAAGTCAATAAGAAGGAAAGGAAATTCCTCTCTAGTTTATTCCTGGTCTCTCTTACTCCCTCATTCCTAGCCTAGTCACAGCAAAAAAGCTATTGAACATTTTTTAATCTGTGAATTTTTTGTTGAAATATGTAATCTAATAAATAGGGAACTGGTGATAAGGAAACATAACTTTTTAGTTTCCTGGGGTAGCTTAAGATTTTCAGAAGAAAAGGACATAAAAATGGAGAGAAGTTTGAAAAGGATGAAATTTCTTTAATGTTTAGTATATATTTCTAAGCTAAATATTTTAGAACTTTTTCGCATACTATCCTCGTAATTGTTATCTTCATAACTCTTAGGTAAGTCAGGTATTATTATCTCCATCTTTATATGTGCATTAGTATACTAGTTGGGATAATAATGCCTAAGCTTAGAGAAATTACATGATTTGCCAAAGGTCACACAGATAGCAGAACCTATAGAACCAAACCCACATGACTCTCTACTCAACGAAAACTTAAAAGTGTTACACAACAATGGCTCCACACAATAATAATAAATGCTAACTGCAGGAGAATGCAGTTGTTAGATCTACCTACCCTCTCTAATTTTTCTATCTCATACTTCTTATGCTGTTTCATTTAACAGTCAAAGAAAAATTAATATTTTATAAATAATTTCAAAGTCAAATACTACCTGAGCAGCTAATTAATTAGCGGTCTTTCAACACTATGGCATTTAGTTTCTGTAGTCAGGAACAGTTCATTAACAAGGCCCATGAAATATGATTGCGCCATATAAAATCCATTCACTGTATTGATTGAGGTTGGCAGGCCAAACTCAGCAAAACAAAACAAGCAAAAATTCATTTCATTCAGTGATCTAATATTTTAGGCTAAAAATAAATTGTGATTCCACTTATATGAAGGTATCTAAAGTAGTCAAATTCATAGGGAGCTATGCAAGTTTAAATTAAAATCTATAGAGGGAAATTTCATTTCCAAGATTCACCCTAATCTTATGCAAAAATATTTTAATGCCCATAGAATTCCACAAGTCACTTATGTGATTAATATCACATTTCAAGATGCCCATTTCGTAGTCATGAAATTCAAGTTCATTCAGTTGTTGAAAATTTGTTAAAAGGCATTCACTGTTAATAGTTATTCATTATTCTTAGCTTTCTACTAATGAACACTTTATGACTTTAAAATTATTTTTCATTTCCTTTTAAAATGCTCTACCAGTTGCTTTTTAATAATAAAAATATGCTTTAAAAATAGTTTATTTCAAACTTTAAGGTATATATTTCCTTTTTCAAAGAAATTAGCTATGTAATTTATTAAGGCAATTATTATCTGCTCTCTTATTGTCAAATTTTTAATGGTTCCATTATTTTAAAATTCTAATGAAATATTTGCTTATATCTTTCTTCAATAGTAACTTGTCTTCTAGAGATCTTTTGCTTATTTTTCTAGTTGATTGTTTGATATTTAATGTTTCTTCAGTGGATTCCAATTTGCTCTCTTTCTCCAGTTCTCCCTGACTGATCTTTCTGTTATGTGTTACATAAAATACTTACATATTAAGTATAATCATAATATGTCACAAATGCAATATCCTGTGTCATACAGATGAGACTAGGCAGTGGTTTTATTTTAAGTGAGTAATTTGTGAGATAATATTAATCACACTGCTTTTAACAGTTAAATTTTTTAATTTTGGATTTGTATGTACAAGGGAGATATTTATCTACTAAAGCCCTCAAAGCTGCCCAAACAGCCCTTTTATTCATTCTTGGTCAACACCCATGGTTTTACCACTTTCCTCAAGTCCTACATCCTTCTTCCTCATTCTTAGAATAAAAAAGAGTTATCAAGTTTTAACTGACTCAGTCTCTTTCCTTTCGAAGTGAAATTTGGAAATTACAAATTTACCCCTATACTTACCTGTTTCTCTCCAATATTAGGATTCTTAATTCTTTTGAAAGTTAACCTCTTTACCTGTCGACTTTATCTATACTTTTCCATCTTTTCCTACTCTTGCTGTACAAATATTAATATCTCCTCTCCTTTATCTTTAGTCTTTTCCCCTTCACTGATTCTTTCTCCTTGTCCTACAAAATACTTAAGATTCCCATAAAGTACTGCCCATCTCATGGAACCTACAACAATCTAACTAGTGGCACATTTCTCCTAAAGGACCTCCTGCTTGCCAGATCTCATAACCTCTTAGTTTATATCCTTCTTGACCCTTCTGCAGCATTTGACCCTTTTCAATAAATGACTTTCCTTCTTAAAATTCTCCCTTTTCTTAGTTTTTTTAAAAATAGAAGTGAAATTAATATAACATGTAATTAACCATTTTCAAGTGAACAATTCAGTGGCATTTAATATATTCACAATATTGTACAACTACCACCTCTATCTAGTTCTCAACATTTTCATGACCCCAGAAGGAAACCCTATACCCATTAAGCAGTTGCTCCCTACTCCTTCCTCCTTTAAACCCTGGCAACCATCAATCTGCATTCTGTCTCTGTGGATTAACCTGTTCTATATATTTCATATAAATGAAATCATATAATATGTAACCTCTTGTGTTTGGTGCCTTTCACTTGTATAATGTTATGTTTGTTTCAAACTTTAATATCTTGCCATATTTCCCTAAGATTTTACTTAAATAAGAAAACATTCCAGGCCTGGCACTGTGGCTCACACCTGTAATCCTACCGCTCTGGGAGGCTGAAATGGGAGGATTGCTTGAGTTTAGGAATTCGAGACCAGTCTGAGCAAAAGCAAGATCCTGTCTCTACAAATAAAGAAAAATTAGCCGGTGGTGGTAGCACATGCCTGTAGTCCTGGCTACTTGGTAGGCAGAAGCCCCAGGAGTTTGAGGTTGTAGTGAGCTATGATGGTGCCACTATACTCTAGTTGGGGTGACAGAGGGGGACTCTGTCCCCCCTAAGAAAGAAAAGAAACGTTACAGAGTTGAGATGCCTTTGTAGTCCTCTTCTCTCCCCAGAAATTATTATCTTGTATTTAGAATTTGTATTGTCCCAATGCATGTATAACCGTATATTAAGTAATGTCTTGACTTTTTTTATCTGTAGTAAAAAACTCATAACATAAAATACTATCTTAACCACTTTAAAGTGTTGGTTGGTGTTATTTACATTATTGTCCAACAGGTCTCCAGAACTTTCTCCATCTTACAAAACTGAAAATCTGTTTATTAAACAATGTTTCCCCATTTCCCCGTCCTCCTAGCTCCTGGTAACCTCCATTCTACTTTCTGCTTCTGTGATTTTGACTACTTTAGATAGTTCATATAGGTGGAATCATACAGTATTTGTTTTCTTGTGACTGACTTATTTCACTTAGCATTTCTCAAGGTTCATCCATGTTGTAGCATGTGAAAGGATTTCCTTCCTTTCTAAAGCTGAATAATATTCCATTGTATATATATGCCACATTTTGTTTATCCATTCATCCACTGATGGACATTTGTGCTGTGTCTGTCATTAGGGGGTTGTAAATAATGCTCCTATAAACAGTCATGTACATATATTTGTTTTAAGTACCTCTTTTCACTTCATTGGGGTATATAACTAGGAGGGGTATCACTAGATCATACAGTAGTTCCATGTTTAACTTTTTTGAGGAAGCACCAAACTGTTTTCTACAGCACCTGCATCATTTTACATTCTTACCAGGAATGTACAAGGGTCCTAATTTCTCCACATCCTTGCTAACAGTTGTTATTTTCCTTAAAAATTTTTTTTTTTAATTTTTAGCCATCCTGCTGGGTATGAAGTGGTACTTCATTGTGGTTTTGGTATACATTTCCCTAACAACTAATCACATTGAGCATTTTTTCATGTGCTTGTTGGCTATTTATATATCTTCTTTGGAGAAATATCTAGTCAGGTGTTTGCCTGTTTTTCAGCTAGGTTCTTTGTCTTTTGTTGAGTTGTACGATCTTTTATATATTCTGGATATTAGACCCTTTTCTGATATGTGATTCTGTAGGCTGTCTCTTTCCTTGGGTTTTTGTTGTTGTTGTTGTTTTGAGACAGAGTCTCACTCTGTTGCCTGGGCTAGAGTGCCGTGGAGTCAGCCTAGCTCACAGCAACCTCAAACTCCTGGGCTCAAGCAATCCTCCTGCCTCACCCTCCCGAGTAGCTGGGACTACAGGTATATGCCACCATGCCCGGCTAATTTTTTCTAATATATTTTAGTTGGCCAATTAATTTCTTTCTATTTTTAGT
>CAUYPO010047260.1:0-27330 GCA_963574435.1 Cheirogaleus major
GATGGCTCGAGCCCCAAACCTGGGTGTTTTCCGGCTCCACTCAGGAGCCCTTTGTGCCTTTATGATTCGTAAATCCAAGTTCTGAAAGTCCTCACTTCCAGAGAATCAGCGTGGAGGTGGCACTCGGGGGCCACTGCCCTCTGTGCCCGGAGAACCCGTCCAGGGTGCTCAGCAGCGACAGCCTGCGAGAGAGAACGAGTCGGCCCTGCCTCCTCCAGCCATTCTCCCCAAGCCCTTGCCTCCCCTTTGGGCTGAATTTGTTCTGTGTCAACTCAGCTAAGTCAGAACTACATTTCCCAGGATTTCCTTCTGTGCATACATCTGGGCTGTGATGTGACTCTGCATCAAATTTGGAAGTTGGAAGTGAAGCAGCAGCCACTTCCTTTTCTTTTTTTGAGACAGAGTCTCACTCTGTTGCCCGGGCTAGAGTGCAGTGGAGTCGTCAGAGCTCACTGCAACCTCAAACTCCTGGGCTCAAGCGATCCTCCTGCCTCAGCCTCCTGAGTAGCTGGGATTACAGACGTGAGCCACCACGTCCAGCTATTTTTTTCTATTTTTGGTAGAGACGGGGTCTCGCTCTTGCTCAGGCTGGTCTCCAACTCCTGAGCTCAAGTGATCTTCCCGCCTCAGCCACCAAGAGTGCTAGGATTACTGGTGTGAGCCACCATGCCTGGCCCTTAAATTTAATCTTATATCCTGTATCATTCCCAGTAGTTTGTTTCTCTGATCAAATCCCAACTGATGCACCCTTTAGTCTCCAGATCCTACTTAGCCTTCAAGGTCCTACTCCGCTATCACTTCCTCATGAAGACTTCATGATCTCTTTCATTGCAATTACACTCTCTCCTCTTGAAGTTCCCATAACGATGTTTTTTTGTTTTATTTATTTATTTTTTTAATTTCAGCATATTATGGGGGTACAAATATTACAGTTATGTATATTGCCCATGCCTCCCTCCCCCCTCGAGGCAGAGCCTCAAGCATGACCTGATGGTCAGTTTTAAGATGGCAACTCCATCTTCAGTTATGACAATCATAATTTAACCAGGAAGAAAAAGAAATGTCAAAGACAAAAATTACCAAACTATTGAATCTGTCCTTTCTAGAAGGCTCAAATATCAACATTTGTTTACATCTTATTGGTCAATATTGTATCCAGGACATCCTTTTCTTCAGGTAATGCTGCAGACTACAGTATTTTAGCAGAATACCTGCCATCTCCAACAAAATTTTGATCTATTAAAAAGGACAAGGATTCATAGGTTATTAGGCAACAATCTTTCCTGTTCTTGTATTGATGTTCTATGAGGTCTATCAACTCACTGTTCTGAAATTGTGCTTAAAATATAAAGCATCAGATAACAAAACAAAGGAAAGAAGTAATATAAAATTACACTTCTTGCGATGCACACCATCTGGGGGATGGACACTCTTGAAGCTCTGACTCTGGGGCAAGGCAACATGTGTAACCTAAACATTTGTACCCCCATAATATGCTGAAATAAAAAATAAAAAAATAAAAAAAATTAAAAAAAAATTGCACTGCTTTTCACAAAAAAAGAATTAGAAGTCTTTATAATAAAGAGAACTCATATCATAAATGAACATGTACAAATGTTATGTAACCTTATTTTTCATTTACCATGACAGTAAAAATGTCTACACATTTAAAACTGCAAACAAGCAGCTGAAAACAATATTTTTATAGAAGAACATTATGTAAATTACTATTGTTAAACAGAAAGATCTAAATTTTGAACTATTAATACATTGTCTTTAGCTTCAAACCTCTCTATTAATGATCCAATTAGCTCCACCAAAATAAATTTTCTAAGTGAAAAAGCCCTGGTTCTCAATATATGATACCAATATGTGATACAGATTTAAACTAATTTTTTGTAACTCAGAACAATAATGGCCTAAAACTCAAAGGAAAGTATAATCTCTTTATTCTATCAGTTGATGCTGACCATAGTCCAATTTCGAATAGTGTTTTTAAAGTAAAATTTTCTGTCTCAGCATAACTAAAAATTTAGAAATATTTGTAATTATCTCCCAAAAGAGTGGAATTAATTCAGAGCAAACTTCTCAAAACTAATGACTTCACAATCAGGTAATTTTACTGTTTTGCAAATGATGATAGTATGCCTTTAAATTTCATTTAACAATATGAACGCCTGATTCATTTAATAAAAATCTTTAACTATCATATACTATTTGCCAAGCTCTATGTTTAGTACCAAAAATGGAATAGTGAATAGGACCTTGTACCTCTCATCAATTTGTTTACAATTTAATTGAGATTACAACCAGTAATATGTAAATAAAGACTAAAATACAACATGGCATATGCTGCCCTGCACAGGATGCTCTGGGGATTCTAGAAGGATTGAATTTAGCTTTAGGAGTTCTTTAAAAACTAGGTGAGAATAATCTGACCTGTACAGGTTTGTATTTTAGAAAAACTATTTGGATTGCAGTGAGGAAAGGACGAAATTTTTACGAGACCGTTATATAATGCAAACAAGAACTAAAAGCCAACCTGGACCGAATAAAAGGAAGTGGGAATGCATTAATTTAAGAGCTATTTAGGAAAAGAAAAATAGCACTAATGAATATATAGAAAAATTAAGATTTTCCCCATTTCCTGTCTTTGACAACTGGGTGAATTATAGTAACATCATTTACTGAGAGAAAAAAAGAGAGAAGTAAATACAGAAGAGTCAATAAGTTCAGTTTTTAATACTTATTTATTCGTTCAAAATATTTATTTTACAATGCACCTATAGAAAGAAGGCATAATGATATAAGTTTTCTAAAGGTCTGCTATCAAAAACATTAGATCCTATCGTGACAGTGCAATAGAACCATTATATACAGGAACATGTGCAATTTTTTATGATTTTCCAAATTGGAACATATTTTGAGAAATTAAAAAACATGAACTAATTCATAAGGGTGAACAGTATAAGCTCTTAAAACACTAATTTCGCATACACAATCATATAAATTTTATTTTAAAGGCCTAAAGGAATTTTAAAAGTTTTAAAGAAAAATACCACTATTTGCATCTCTTATCCTTTCCAGCAGTATAGTCAGCTTCTGCATGGTTTCATCAACCAGATTGAAGGCATAAGTCACAAGACTTTCTTAAAGGATACTTTGCCATTGATATAAAATTTTTGATGAAATTTCTCAAATAAAATAATGTTTTGAGAAAGAACATTTATAGTCACAGCAAATCTATGTGTTAGAATAAATTTTTAACTTAATAAATCTTAATAAAGATAACACTTAAAAGTGTTATCACATAAGCAGTATTAACTGCAAAAAAACATTTGAAAATTAAAATCTTAACATTTACCGCTTATAACTTGAATTTGAAATTGTGTACTTCACATTCTGAAAAGAAAGGCATATTCAGAATGTGAAAAAATTGTCAAAGTAAATGTATTTTAACACTTCCAAACGTGTAAATCAAACTAGCAACAACTGTATTTTTAACATTTGCCTTGCTGTGGCACTTCACACAAACTCCTAAATTCATCTGCTGAATTCCAAAACTAAACATTTGTTCACACCTTTGTTAGTCTCTTAGAATGAGAAAGACATCATCTATTCCTCCACAGAAAGAGAAAGGCATGTTAAAAAAATCTGCATCTGTACGCCTACACATCTATCATTGTACGTTAAGAATAATACTAAAAGAATGTGAAATGAAAACACAAAGAAAGAATTTTGGGGGTAGAATTCAAAGAAAGATTTCATTAAATACATATTTGATCTGAATATTATTCAATCATCTGAATAATATTCAATCATTCAAAATTGATCCCAAATACTGGTTAACTAATTAATTAATAATTTAGTTCAAACTTTAATAATATCAAAGTCCCTAAATGTTTTTAAAAATTATGATTTCACTTTGAGATATTTTTAAAAGTAGCAACAAAAGTTGAAAAAATAGAAGAAGATAATAAAATAACTTGGCAGAGAGACGTTGCATAGCACAGATCTAAAAATCCAGTATTAGGGACAAAACCAGAAATTCACCACAAAATTTATGTTTATGAATGATGCTTTTACAATTGATGTGGATTTTTCTAATGAAAAAAATATCTTTGAGATAGCCATTCCTTGCTATAACTATTACTGATATATCTGATAATTTTAAAAAGGACTTGTATGAATTTGCTATCACCATAAAACTGATGTATAACAACCAACCACAAACCTCAGTGACATACTACAATATGTGTTTACTTTTTATAATTCTGAGTATCAGTTAGAACTTGATTGATCTCGGCCAGGCTTATTCTTCTGTCAGTGGGTCTGATGACTCACTCTAGTCTGTGACATCTATATTAATAAATTAGTATATTTATAGTAAGTGAATCATGTATGTGCCATCAGAAACAGCTCTACATAAATCTTTTATAACATATTATTTTAGCTAAATTAGCTGTAATGTTCTTAATTATTCAAAATTTCATCAAACAAATTAAGAATCTGGGAAGCACATAGAAATATGCTTCATAAATTTTCCTAATGAAGCAAGAAAATTAATCACTTTTAAGTGAATGCAATTTTTAATCCATCAGGCAAAGGTTGTTAAAACACAGGAGTAGATTCACACAGGTCTTTTGTAAGAGTGTGAATGTATATATGTATTGATAAATAGATATAAGATATATTCATATAAAAATCTATATAGCCAATCTATTAAATGATGGAATTTTTTGTGAACAAATGGTTATAAAGATGTTCACAGTCTTTTGTGTAAGAAACTATTTCTTCTGATGACGTTTAAAATGGAACTTGGGAATTAAGAGACAGAAAATGTGTCATAAAAACATTTTCAGATGGATCAAATTTTTTGTCTTAAAATACATGGAAATGTCCTAATGGGCAAAGTTTACTGTCTTAAAAGAAATGGAAATGTCCTAAAGGCATAGTAAACTAATTTCCTCCAAAATGCAGAAATGAATTAATAATAAAATCAAAGAAATTTAGATCCAAATGGAACTTGGAGAAATTTAGTCTAATTCTCTGATGAGAAAAAGAATCCCATTCAAGTTGCACCAATAAGATCACGAATCAGAACCAAGGCTAGAACCCAGATCCTTTATTTCACAGCCTGATGCCCTTTTGGCAACTTCATACTGATCCTGAGAGCAGTGGATCCTGCAGCAATAAAAAGGATTATTCTGTTGCTAATTCTTTGGGCCTTGAATCCTAGCGTTGTGAGGGGGAATTGATGTCACAACTGAGCAGACAATCTGACAAAATATATGCAATTTTTTTCTTCAGTGTGCCACCTACCAAGAATTTCCGATACTAACAAGTGTAGCTTGAATGTCAGAATGTGGCAGGCACCCTGGGTTGTCACTCCCCCAAAATAGCAGAGCTGTCAACACATCTTGATTTCCTCTATAATTAGAGAGATTTAGTCTATTAACCACTTGAATGCCCAATGGACAAATAGTATATTCATACAGCAGCACCTGTAGCAAGAAATGAATTCTGAAAAATTATTTTTAAAAACAAATCAAACTAGATTTAACAGGCCCATAGATTCTTTCATGAGCACTTCTGAGAGAGTGCCTACATAGAACAAATTGTTGATCAATTTAAGTGAACCAAACATCAGTCAATTCTCTAGAAAATAAGGCACCTGATTGAATTAATTACATATTTGTCTGAATCAACAGTAATTAATATAACGATTCTGTTGTTTAATCAATAAGATTTTTTCCCACAATTTGAAATATATCTTTGTTGCATTTTGTTTTATTGCAAAAGTAATGTGCATTTATTTCAAAATATGCAATAATAAATATGAATATAAAAAAACATTTGTAATCTTATACTCACTGTTAACATTTTGATATACATCCTTCCAAGGTTTTTTCTTGTATATATCTAAAACAGTTACATTCTACATATTGTTTTGTAGTCTAAAAATTTTTCTATCTAAATTAACTTTCTGTCATTAATTTTCCAGAAACAAATTTAATATCTTCATATTATGAATGAATAAAAAAGGAATTAAGCTATTCTCTGTGTTTATACATATATGTATGCATTTTTTAGATAAATAATGGCTCCTTTAAAAAATATTTGACATGTATAACCCTTCCAATATTGGAAAATCAGTGTCTCAATTGTCTAAAGGAAGAAAAGAGTATTTTAGGACATTGAATTTGATTGGCTTTAGTAGGAATATTTTAACAGCAGACTTTGAACAAGTTTCTATTAGTAGGATATTGATTGAAAAGCTTTTCAATTTTGAAACTAAAGCATGTTATGCTCTTAATTTTTCCATATTATTTCTATGAAAGAAAGTTCAGGACTCTTGTGAAAATTATAGCTAATAGTGCACAAATGGAAATAGCAGAGGTACAAAGATAATGAAAATAGTGTCATTAAGAGAGATTGAAATGTCTGTGACTTGAGACAGATGTCTTTTTTACATGATATTAAAATACATAAAATATTTATGTGATAAGAACTTTAAAGGAATTTTATTTAACTTTTGTGTCAACCTGATAGATAAGTATTATCACATCGTTACTACTGTCACACAGATTAAGAAGCCACAGTTCTATAATATTAAATAAACTTCATGATGGCTAGGATCCAAATCATGCATCTGCATATTACTCATATACTAAGAGGAAATTAGGCAATTTTACTTTTGTCTTTACTTTGATTTTGGTGACAGAGATTAGAGTTATGAATATTATGAAGAATTATTTTATGCCACCCCAAAAAATATGGCCTATCTTGGAGTATGTTTTATGTGCACTTATAAAGGATGTGGTTTATGTTGTTGGATAGAGTATTCTGTAAATGACAATTAGGTCAAGTTGGTTGATAGTGTTGTTCAATTCTACTATCTTATTGATTTTTTGTCTACTTCTTGTACCAACTACTGAGAGGTTTGTAATTTCCAGTGTAATTGTAGATTTATTTATCTCCTCTTCTAGTACCATGAGGTGTCTGCTCCATGTATTTAGAAGCACTGTCATTAAGTGCATAAATGTTAAAAATTATGACCTTGTGAGAAATTTGCCCTTTATCATTAATGAATGGTTGTCTTTATCCCTGGTCATATTTTTTGGTCTGAAATCTACTTTGTCTGTTATTAATATAGTCACTCCATCTTTCTGTTTATTAATGCTAGCCTAATATATATCATTTGCCATTATTCTACTTTTATTATACTTGTGTCTTGATATTTAAAGTTGATTTCTTGTAGGCAGCATACAAACGGGTTTGCTTTTCTATCCAATTTGGTAATCTATACCTTTTAATTACGCTGTTTAGACCATCTACAGTTAACATAATTACTGGTATGGTTGGAATTAAATTGTCTACCTTATAATTTATTTTCTATTTTCTTGATTTTTTATTTTCTCTTTTTCTGTTTCCCTGGAGTTGAGGAGTTTTTATGATTTCACCTTTTTTTCTCCCCTCTTGTCTAATTAACTATAACTTATTGTTTTGGTCACTTTAGGGTTTATGGTATGCATCTTTAACTTATCAAATTCTACCTTTAACTAATACTACTTAATGAATTATATAGTAACCTTACAACTGAATACTTTTATTTCTCCTTGGCCCTTTGCTTTGGCCCTCATTTATTTTACTTTTGTATATATTACTAATACAGACTCCACTTTGGTAGCCTCTAGGGGTTTCTTTCAATTTTCAAATGTTAGCAATGCATTTTAAAAAGTGTTATACCCTTCAGAATTTCTAGGAATTGAGGTTTTTTTCATGGTATGTCTAGTGTATTCCCAGAAACATAAATAGAAGAAACTTAAGTACAAAAAAAATAAAAAAATGTGATACTCAAATCAATGCCAGTAGTCCCTGAGTAAACACACACACACACACACACACACACACACACACACACACAAAGGGTAGCACTACTAAGAAATTTTTGATGGTCAAATGTAGTTCCAGTGTTCAAAAACAGGAACATGAGGCCATACACTGGACTGAAGAGCATATAATCAGTCTCAAAAAGAATCTAAACAGTCAAATATATCCATTCTAAGGGAATAAAACTGTGGGCTATGACACAAAGCTGCATATCTGTGGTATGCATATTATTAGATAGTCTTACTTACTAAAGAGATAATTTAAGAAATTCCAGTATGACAGTTAGTCAAGCTAATAACACAGCTTTTTTCCCAAAACAAGTAAATAAGTAACCGAGGAAAGCAAATTCTAGCAATAAACATAGCTGCAGCACTAAAAGAAAAAATAAAGAAACAAAAATAAATACAGTCTTAAAACATGATCATAAAAAGTGACGTTTAAATTATATACCAAAAGTTCTAAAAATCAGCGCACAGCTACTCCCACCAACATTCCTTTTTCCACCTTCAAGACTAGGGTGCAAAACTGAAAAGAAAAACTTTTGAATAACTTCACTCTTTGGAGAGAGGCATAATGTGCATCAAAATAAAATGGTGAAATGACTCACAGAAGGGAAGCTCTTACACACGATCACAATAACCTATCAAGACTAATAAAACTTCTAACTTTCTATTTTATTATTATGGATGGAATAGGTTATCCAGGGAGAAAAGGCACATAGCAATTCACAATGGATAGACTCCTTACTTGTGGGAATTAATAGACTCATAGTCAAAAGTCAAGGTTTTACCTATGTTTCCTTCATTTGGCTATGGTGGAAGTGAGGATAGATATTCAGGAGTAAATTTAGATTGCAGAAAAATGCATTCCACTTTTTTTCTGTCAGAAAGAATCTTTGAAATTTTTTTCTGAATAGCTGGAACAATCTGAAACCAGAAAGCACCCGTGACAATGAAGCTATATGTTAAAAATACCCAAACATGCTGAGTGGTCTTACTTCAAATATATATTAGCTGATTAATCATTCCCTTAAGAGTGCCTGCAATACTATGATATTGTTTTACTTCTCCCAAGTCCTACTCTCTTAGGTGACTATTCTACATCTTCCCCCTCCCTTTGAACTGTCCAACATTACATCCTCCTTTTCACTCTTGGCTTATGATCTTGAATCTTATTTCACAGAGAAAATAGAAGCAATCAGAAGAGAACTTCTACATGTTCACATCATCATCTTTGTCAACACAGTGATGATGGCGTTCATATGCTCTGCTTCACCTCTTGTTATTATGAATGAACTGTACTTTCTACTATCTAAGGCCAACTCTTCCATTTCAGTAATAAATGCTGTCTCTGTGTCTGTCTTACTCTGTTTGTACTGATATAACAAAATACTTGAGACTGGGAAATTTGTAAACAGAAATTTATTTCTCACAGTTCTGAAGGCTGGGAAGTGCAAGATCAAGGTTTCAGCAGTGGAGTCAGGTGCCGGTTGCTCTTTCGGCTTCCAAGTTGGCACCTTATTGCTGTATCCTCTGGAGGGAAAGAATGCCATGTCCTCACATGGTGGAAGGTAGACTGTAAAAGGGACAAACACCTCTTATGTACCTATTTTATTAAGTCATTAATCCCATTCATTAAGGGTGTGCCCTTTTGACTAAATCACCTCCAAAAAGTCCTTCCTCTTAATACTGTTGCATTGGGAATTAAGTGTCATGAATTGGAGGGGATGCAAACATTCAAACCATAGCAGTGTCTAATCAAGAACATTGCTTCAATAACCATCTCTTCTCTTTTCTGCATCATTTTTTCCTGCTCCATTTAAGAAGTATTTTACCTTGGAGTTGATCTAACTAGGTTTAAATTCTGGCTCTATAATTTACTAACTGTGTGAACTTAAATAAGTTAATTAATCTGTTTCTCAGTTTTATACATCTAGTTAAAGGAGAGGAAAATAATAATATTCACCTTCTAGGTTTGTTGTTAAAATTAAATTAATTCTTATATATAAATTTATACAGCTGGTACATTTTAAGTGTTACATATGTTTTTACTATTATTTCAATAGTATAACATTTTTGTGATTTTAATATTTCTGTCAATATATATAACCTATTTTCTTTGTTTCTGCTTTACTTTAAAGAAAATAATCACTTCTCAAAATGGTCTACTAATATGATCATCCTGTCTTATTAGATTACATCCTCATCTTTCTAATTGTAAAGAAGAAAACTCTTGCAATCAACTGTGAATCATTTTCTTCTCCCACAACCCGTTTGGTTCATCAGAAATTTCTTTAAGCTCTATATTCAATATTCCTCCCATTCTTTTTCTTTTGAATACACTTTAATCTGGAATTTCCTAGTACTATTCCACTAAAGCAACTTTTTCAAAACTGTCAAGGACCATATGTTGATAAACCTTAGAATGAATTCTAAATTAACATCTTATTTGACCTAATGGAAGTATTTAACAAAATTGCCCATGCTTTCTTTTTGAAACTGTTCTCTTAGCTTGCAGTTTACCACTCTTGATTTTCTTGATTCTTCTGCAACCTTATCTAGTCTTTTTTGCTTTTGAATAGATGCTTTTTCAAATTTGTAACTTCTAAATATGGGAGTTACCAGTGCTCACTCATTAAACCTCTTTGATAGCTATCTTATCTATTCTCCTAGATTTAATTCTATCTATAATAGTTATAAATTTCTACATTCAAGCTAAAGACCTGAACTCCTGACTCATCTATTCAACTACTTCTCTCAAATTCTGCTTGGATATTAAAAAGAAGTCTCAAACATAATGTTTCTAAAACCCAACTAATTATTTGACCTCTTACCTTCATTCTCTACACCTGTTACGGCCACTGCCCCCTTTACTTCATCACTGAATTCTATTTTTCTTTCATAACATATTTTGGTTCCATTAGTAAATCTTGTAGGCTCAGAATTAATCCACCTTCTCCTGCTTCTATAGCTAACTTTGTTATCTACAGTGCTAATATCTCTTTCTACGGATTATTGCAGTAACCTCTTTTCAGGTACCTTTATTACTCTCAATGCTCACCTACAGACTATTCACAAGATAGCAGTCAGCATCAATTTTTGAAACGCAGAATAAATCATCATATTCTTCTGTTCAAACCTCCCCCATGGATTAAAATCTTACTCAAAATAAAAGCCAAACTCCTTACAACGGCCTTAAGTAATCCATAAAGGGCCTGTGATCTAGCTTCCAACTCTATCTCTGACTCTCCCTCCCCTAAGTATTCTGCTGTTTGCTCCACCTTTCCCAGTGCAATGGTCTCCTTTACGTTTCTTTAACTTGTCATATTTTAGCTGTAGCATCTTAACATTTAGACTTTCTTCTGCCTAGAATAGTTTTCTATATATCTTCATGCCTCACCCCTTCAATTTCTTTAAATTTTTGCTCAAATATCACCTAACTAATTAGAAAATATCTGTAAAACAGCAGATTTTACCATCTGCCCTGTATTCCAAATTTCTCTCCCTTCTTTATTTTTATTCATAGCACTTATCACTTTCTGGCCTACTACGCATTAGTTGTTGATTTTCTACACATTCACTGAAATGTAAGATCCAAGATAACATATTTGTTTTCACATTTTATTCAATGTTATAATTCCAATCCTATCTAGAATAGAACACAGATATGTTCTCAAAAATATTAGTATTATTAATAAGCAAATGCTATTCTCATCTTTCATGCCTTAAATTCAATAAATTAGGCTAAGATTAATTAATGAAGAAATAAAATGATATTGATACAAAAATAGTATAGTAATAAAAATGTGACTTTTACAAATTAGGAGAAGAAAAGGAAATATCAAAGATAGCTGTGGTAGGAAAAAAAAATACCAGTCCTCCAAATACAGCCATGTCCTAATTCCAGAACCTATAGATATTACTCTGTATGAAAAAAGGAGCTTCACAAATGTGATTACATGATTCCTTAAAAGCTGAGAACCTCTCATAACTGTGGTCATAAAGAGACATGACAATGGAATAAGGGTCAGAGAGTTTCTGGCTTTGAGATGGAGGAAGGAGCTGCTTGTCAAGGAATGTCGGCAGCCCCTAGAAACCAGAAGAGAGCAAAATGGATTTTCCTCTTGAGACTCTAGAAAGGAACATAGCCCTGTAGACACCTTTATTTTGGCCCAGAGAGACCCACGCCAGATTGACCTACAGAATTTTCAGATAATAAATTTTTGTTGTTTGAGTTTGTGCTAATTTGTTGCAACTATAATAGAAAACCAATATAATAGCATGGAATAAGTTTAAAAATAAGGTGATAGAGAAAGAGAAAAGAGCAAAAATAAACATAAATCACAATAAAATGAAAATATAATAAATTCCCTGTTGTTAAATGTTAATATAGCTACAACACAAAGAAAGCCCATAGAATTGTTAGAGTACTTTTGAAATCTTATGAAAATATATGAAAATCAATTTATCATTCATTATTTTCTAATAATTGTAAAATTTTAATACTATTGATATAGACAGAAAATTGAAATAGCCATATAGGCATGGGAAATTTGTGAAATTATTCACCTGTTTCTATAATCTACGCCACACCAACACCCAAACCATCATACCCAGAGACTTCAGCCATGAATGCTCTATAGTATCCAAAGATGAGATAAATTAGTTATTATTTAAACTATTCCAGATCATATAATAGAAAAGATTTAAGATTCATGTCAACTATAAAAACAGCAAAAATCAAAAGCAAAATATGTGCCATGTTAATAGAACAAAGAAGAAAAATATGCAAAGTCACATTTATTTGAAGTTATTTTTTCAAAACATTTAGCATCCTTTCTACTTTAAGCAAAATAAATTTTTTAATGTAAGTAATGTGAAATTCCTATTATAAAAGACAAAAAATTCCAAATAAGTATAAATATTAAATTAAAAGCTACTACCTTGAAAATGGTGATACATTAGATGGCCTCTCCTTATAGTCATAAACAAGAGATGAGTGACAAATATTATATTACTTATTATTGATATGAAATTATTAGGCAATACAATTAAAATATGAAATATTATATAGTTTAAAACTTGGAAAGAATCTAGATTTTCATTATTTGTATATGTTATAATTTTATAGTGGGAAGCTCACCAAATCAAGTAAATAATCACTGGAAAAAATTGTAGGCCCCGTCACAAAAATAATGTATTTGATCAATATCTTGTCTACGAAGAAATAGCTTCAAGTTACAAAATATACTGCCAAAATAGATTATATTTTAAACATAAATATAATTGATGAAGATACCTGAGTATTATATAAACTTTACATGAAATGGACTGGAAATATGTGGAGAAAAAGATAAAATTTTTCTTAGGTATATAAAGAAGATCCCTTAATGTAGGCAATTGGATATTGTTGTTCTCTTAATTTGCATGAATAATAAATATTCCTAAAGCAAAATTTTTCTCATGAGAACATCAGGTAAAAGCTTATTTTAATCATAGACTTCAAATTTCAAAGCCTCAAAAATGGTTTATTTGAGGATAAAGAAGCTTCTGTAGGTGTTTGTGACTAAGGATTTGAGTGTAACCCTGCATTAAATGTAATAGGGGATTAGCTCTTGAGGCCTTTCTCAGTATACATTTTTGACAATAGCCAGTCATGCCCAAGAAGGTAAGCATTCATAAAACTGTAGTTGACCTGGTAATTTTGAGGATAACTCTTACTCAGGCAGAAGACAAGCACTGCCCTCCTGCAGGGCAATTCTGCCTTAAGTAAAGCATTCAGGATAAACATAATTATTGTCACTCTTGAGAAGGATTGTGATCCCTGCGTGCTAAAAAATGAAATAAAATTATGGACTCCCTTTTAATGCTAGTATAGAGAAAGAAGCTAGTAAAGATCACTGATATACTGAATAAAAGCTGGAATAGCCAGGAAACATAGATTCACACAATGTTCTGAGAACTTGAGAAAAACAAAGAGAAATTTTCAGTGTAGCTTTAGAGATTTCTAATCCAAGATACTGGAGAACATGATATGTAAAAGAACATAAGAATAGACCACAAAGATTGATTGATATAGAAAATGACTTAGTATTAATATATTATGCTACTATTTACTGGGAATGCATTTTAGAAATATATGTAGGTAAGATAGTTTCAATAGGAAAAAGAAGCAATTTTACCACAATTAGTGCATCATGTCTGGTACAAAGCCATGTTTTTTTATGAGATGTGTGCTTTTCTATGATTCTGTATAGAAAAGCTATTGAGGAAATTTGAGAAATATTTTAGTAGAATTCACCACTATCTTAACCGTAGGAATATGCTGAATAAATAAATAATTATTAAGTTTTGTGAACAAAAATGGATCATAGAGGAGAAAGGATTGCATGCATTGTAATTAAAGAGTAGACTCTTATACTACTTGTCAGAATCATCTAGCATTTCAATCAAAGAGAGAACTCTAAATTCTATCTAAAATAGATAACATATCTAAACTTTAGAAAGATATGTTTTATTCTACTAATCAATAAGGGAAAAGTAATACTGTACATTTATATCAATCTAAAATAGAAACTGCTATCTCAAAAAAAAAAAAAAAAGGACAGATGTGGTAAAACCTGGGCCGATTTTTAGTAAGCCCAAATCATGCACTCTGTGATGATGAGCTATTAACCTTAGATACTACTTAAATATGCTAAATACATAAGGACTAATCTGATCTAGTGGTAATAATTGAAATAATTGAACATAAATGTTAATAAAAGTTCCTCCAGCTGTCCTAAAAAAGAGCAAGCACTGGTTGTAATTTTGGGCATATTCCAACTTCGGGTCAGACATTGGAGAGATTCTTGATATAGAGTTGATTGCTTTTTTTTCTTTTTTTAATGTGAACCTTTCTTCCCAGAGAATCCATAGGTCATTCCATTAGAGCTTTTGAAAAAAAAAATTCTTCCCATTTACATGTATCTTCTTCTATATTCCTATCTCTATAAATTCCCTATTTACTTCCTAATATTTGAAAGCTTTTGATTTATCAAACCTTGAGTTTACATTTAAAAAGTTACCTTTTCTTTTCTTGGCAATATTGCAAATACTGTTTAGCTAGCATAATAAGTTAAATTAATGGTTTTGTCTGCCAAATAAGGCAAAAGGATCTCAATTTTTTCTCAAATTTTAGCAAGTAAAACATAAAAAAGCAGTTCCACCTCCAGAGAAATTTCAGAGGCACTTTTTGTATCTGTTTATGAAAATACACTTTCCATTTAATCAGCCATTTTCATTTTTAATTTTGTTTGCAGACATAAATAGATGTCACAGGTATTAGTCTAGTAAATTCTGCTGGTATTCTTCACAGTATATTCTTTATGGAGCATCTGGCAAGTAGTCCCTAGCCTTGTTCAGACACAGTTTTAGTATCAGGATCTTCACTGGGTTAATTTTCTCTCTTTATGATATTTCCAAAATACATTAAATAAGATCATTACTATATTTTTAAATTGGTTGATTTCTGCCAATCTAGGCCTATGAAATGTTATACAATCTCAATTAAAGTTGCTTTAATATTGAATCTCCTCAGAGTAGTAATTCTTTTATGGAATACCTGAGATCACGTGTCTACATAAAATATATATATATTATGGCAATACTATTTTCAACCAGGCAAGGGAGTCCTCTTGAAGATATTTGCATGATTTCAGTGCTTGGATGTTCTAGTAACAAGTTTTGATTTAAACTGTAGATGGCAATTGAAATGAACATCATATCAATTTGAAAGCATCAATAATAAAGGAAAGTGGCAGATATCTTCCACATGAAGAATATTCAGCCCACTAAAGATTGATTATGCTTGAACACAGCAATAAAGCACCTCCAACATGGCTTGCATATTAATGTCATTGTTATCAGGTAAAGGAATAGAATAAAGTACTAATTAATAAATAACAGATAGCAGATCAAGATGATATAATTAATAAGTTTAAATATATGTTATACCTTAATACTATAGAATAAACATTATTTTCAAGTATCTATAAATGACCCAGTTTATGTTTACCACTAGCCTAATCAATTATAGATGTAAGACCAAATCCTTTAGCAAAAACGCAATGCCAGGATTCTAAAACTGTGGGAGGGAGGAGCTCCAAACAAAAGAAGGGTAATATGGTGATAAATGTTTAACAGCCAGCTCTCCAAAACAAAACCGAGGGGGAAAAAAAAGCAAATAAACCTAAAAAAATGATTTTTAGTGCTTACTGATTTCCGTGGTATAAATACTTACTGACCAATTTCAAGCTGCCAATGGGATATCAATAAAAACAAAATAGGTAAGAGGTATACATAATTGAGTTGTAAGAGGTGTCTTCAAAAGAATACTGGAAAGACTTATCGTAAGCAGAGACTCCCAAAAGGGTCTACTCTGGGCAGGAGACTCCATGATGGCAAGTCGTTTGCCTGCCCCTGCAAACAGCTTCTCACATGTATTGTTCAATAAATAGTTGCTCAATAAATGGATATCTCAAATAGGTTACAATAATTCCTGAGCTAGTTAAATAGCATTTAGAGTACTTCATTTATTTCTGTGTTTTTTTTTACCTTAAAAGAGATATGGAAAAATTGGAAAATGTATCAGAGGATATTGATTAACATGTTGATGCATAGTAATAGTATATCATGAGGAACATCTGAAGAAAATAAAAAAGTTTTGCTTATAGAAATGGAAATTTAGAAGTTACATGATAACCATTTCCAAATATGTGCCATTTTGAAAGGGATATTTGATGTTCTTATGTGTGGCTTTAAGAAATGGAAATAAAAAGGAAAGACTATAGGATAGGCAGACATCATTTGTCTCACTATAAAGATTTTTTCAACAATTGAAAACCTTCAAAGACATAATAAAACTTTATAACAATTAATGAATCCATTAGCATTGGTTCAAAGAAAGAGAACTTTTTTGAAAATCTTATTTTAGAAATTCAAATGCCTAGTAGAAGTTTAGACTGCATGATCCCAAAGTCTTCTGAATTCTCTAGATTTTATGATAATGTGTAAATAAATCCCATAGTAGAGACATGTAGATCTCAAAAGAATTGCTTGCTCTACATTTTTATAAACTCTCCCCACAGGTGAAACTGGCCCACTCTCATGCAGATGCATAGTAAATTGTCTCACTACTTGTGACTCAAAGGAAGGTTGCTTAATTTGGTTTCTCAGAATTTTATTCTAATCCATACACACAACATTTAGACAAAATAAATATTTTATTCATATAATGTTAATATAAAGCATGCCTCCTTTTAGTATTACTATATGAAAGTATTCTTTTTGTCTCAAAATAAAAATATTCTCTATTTATATGATAATGGAATATATACATATAATATATATATGAAATGTAAAATAAATATTTTTCTAAACTTCAAATATTTTTATACAAGTATATCTGAGAGCAAAACATCTATAAGATGCATATACACCTCATTTTTCCTAATGTGAATATATATGTATTTCCCTAGTTTATATATTCTAGCTTTTATTTTTTTACTCAATATTGTGAAAATGCTATGTTGGCTGATTTTTTTCCTGAAATAAAATACTGTCATTGTAACAATATTCATGTTTTTGTAGATATTTTGCCAGACATATGATGTTTAAAGCATTTCTTTGATAAAAACTAATTTTGGGGGCAAACATTTATTGCCTTAGGGTGTCAATATTGTCACCTAAAAATAAAGAGATTAAACTAAAAGAAACTAAGATCACCTCTACTTCTATAAACCATATTATCCAAGAAATCATTGCAATAGTTTATAAGCATTATTTGAATTATTACTATATGTCAAGAAGTAAACTAGGCAACTGGAGATACAGAGGAATAAACCCTGAGACATAGGGTATAATTAATAGACACCATCATCTGAAGTGTTATTAAAACATATACTCACCTGTGCCCAAGTTACAAGGGAACAGTGATTTACTCCTGCAAAAGGACAGAACAGAGGAGATTGTTTTTCAGGATAGGTAATGTTTGATCTTTTATGAAAGAGGAGTAAAAGTCACAAAATGTTTATCATTTGTTACCTTTTTAAAAAATGAATATATTTAGTGCATATATAGAAGGCAATAGTTATATTAATAATTCATATTGTTCTACCTTACATGTTTAAATTATTTACAATATCCTTAAATGTCATTTACTTTCAAAATGATAAACTCTAAGATATCTGAAGAACAAATACTTGTTCACATAAATATTTTTGTGATAATTCTTCCAAATCTAAAATTTCATTAAATCATTGAACAAATTGCCTGAGCTCCCACTAAGTATAAATTTTGTAAGCCCATCAGGTAGCAAATATATCTAAGAAAATCATGTAAAGAAATTTCCCCATGCTTACCAAATTCAAGATCTTTTGTTATTAACAGAGAAATCTGAATGTGACCAAAACATACTAGGATTAAAAAAAAAAAAATAGGTTTCATAATTTTCCCAGCTGAAGCTAAAAACCACTTGTCTCTCCTTAGTTTACTTGACCTGTCAGCTTTAGTAAGCCTTGAGGACCACTCCCTTCTAAAAATATACTCCCTTCCAAGTTCAGTCCATGTTTCCTGCCTTTCTATCCATTCTGCTGGCTCCACCTTGTCAAGAAAACCATGACATGTTAGTGCATCTCAAATTTCTGCTTTAGGACTTTGAACACACTTTATCACCCCTCCATTTTCTCCATTCTCATAATTTCACATAGAAAATTGTACCTCCAGCCCACATTCTCCTTCCTCCATCTTCATTTCAATCTCTTACATAGCCATATTTTTCTCCACAAGTGCTTATCTGTATTTGTTTCTTATATCGGAAATTGGTGGACCCATTTATGATAGGTCCAGGTATTTAAAAAACATTCTCATCCTTTATCAAATCCTCACTTAATATATGTCCAATTTACTTTCAAAATATCTTGTTTTCATGTCTAGTGCTCTCTAATTCTACAGTCAACCCATGAGTCCTAGTCACAGTATCCTCTTAATACCATAATACTATAGGTGCATATCATTGGTCAGACCAGTCATTGTCTGCTATCAAAATAGCCAACTAAATGTTTTCCCCATTTCTTCACTTTATTGCCCCATCCATTTTCAATACTGTGATTTTTTACAATGCATATCTGGCCATGTCAACCATCAACTAAAATCTATTTGATGGCTTTCATTTTTGTCAAAATAAGACTAAATTCCTTTCATGGCCTTTAAAACCCTGCCTTATTTAGTACTGCCTCCCTCTCTTTAGTTAGCCTTATTTGATATCACTCATATGAAGGCTCTCTACACTTCAGCTATCTTTCAACTCATCTACTTACACCATGTTCCCATCCCAAAGCTGTCATACATACTGTTCCATCTGCAGAAAAAGATACATCTAAAAACCAACTTACACTTCACTTTTACTTAGTTTAGCATATTAGGATTTCTGCTTTAGTTCTCAGGTTTCCCTAACCATCCCTATTCCCAGACTATAATTATTTCTGCGTCACTTTTACTTTGAAGCACTTAGTTAACTTGTCATTTTGTGTTCAATGAAAGTCTTTTTCTTACGTCTGCCTTAACCTGAAACATCCCATAAAATTTATACTAAATTTTAATAGATATATAAATTAGTTTTTAATATATTAAAATAGGCTATAATCAGGGGTCCTCAAACTTTTTAAACAGGGGGCTAATTCACTGTCCCTCAGACTGTTGGAGGTCCAGACTATAGTTTAAAAAAAACTATGAACAAATTCCTATGCACACGGCACATATCTTATTTTGAAGTAAAAAAACAAACCGGCAAAAACACCTGCATGTGGCCCGCGAGCCATAGTTTGAGAACACCTGGGCTATATTATATATCTAAATGTGCTAAATTATATTTTCTATTAAAAATATAAGAATCATTCTGTTAGAACATATGCAAAAATATTTATATTTGTACTGTATGCTGTGAGTGGCTGATGAGAGAGAAGGAGAGAGAGAGATACGAAGGGAGGGAAGAAGGAGGAAGTTAGGAAGGGGAAAGAAAGGAAGGAGTGCTTTACAATTTTCAATTTTTAGGAAAAATAAGAATTCTGTATGCCAGAGAACTGCTGCATTCATGCTGAAGTACGAGGTGTGCTTTTTAGAGCGTTTTAAACCAGTCTCACGGCAGTGATGGTTAAACATAGTTGCCTGTAACAGCCTCCCAGCAGAAATTCATACATAAGATGATACATTATCTTCCTCAGAAAATTGTCTTCAACTTAACAAATTTGGTCTGTTTAATGTATGATGTTTAATACATATATTGATCTAAAATTCACATCTCCTCAGAGAATAATGAAGTGAGAAATAAAGCTATAATAATGGATGACTCAGAACAAAGAAACACTTTTCACCTGAAATGTTGAATATTACAGGGAAGGTATTTTTATTTGCCAAAACTTGCCAGAAGTTATTAATTCCCAAATATTCTTTAAAAATAGAAAAGGCTGAATATTCATCTCTAGATAAAAAGGTTTGGGGATTTGGTACTCATATTAACTGTTTGAGACCAATTATATGATATGTACACTGTAAGTTTCTTGATACCTTTTTGGCCTTAAGTCATTAATATAGCTTTCAGAAATCCTAGATGTGCTCTTAAAGAATAGCTTAATTTTAGTTTAACATTTGCAAAAGGAATATTAAAAACACAATCTCTAGCTTCTAAAAATTTTAAATTTCAATATAGCCATATGTATAATATCCTCTTACATTTTTCTCTTTTTTATTTATACTACTTTTGAATACCTATAGGCTAATTGAAAGCCAAAAGAGAGGAAAATGGCAGATGGAGGTTAAGGTGGTTTGTAATAAATGAATATTATTAATCAAATCTACCAGATTATGGTACATCTATTTTAGCAGGATAATTTACTTGACAATGGACTATATCATCTGGAACATGCTAGGATCTCTTTGTGTTTGACACAAAGCTAGTATAGAGATAGTAATGAGAACAGATGACAAAAACTGTCTATAACATTACATATATCCAAAACTTGAAACTGTGAGAATCTTATTGGGGAAAAGTTATTTTGGAACTCTAGTGCTAAGTCATTTTGAATTAGAGTATAATTTATGTACAAACAATATAACCTCAGCATAAAGCCTCCATATACATAGGTCTTGTGCTATTAAGTAGAAAGCCAATACAGATTTAAAATTTTAAAAATATAGAATTTAAAACAAATTGTTAGGTTTCAGTCTGAAACCGTCAGTTGTGGCGTGCCCATGGTCAAAGAATAACCAGACAAGCCAAAGTTAGGCAAGCATGAAAATGAGGTTTATTGAGGAGAGAAAGATAAGATTACAGGGCAAGAGCAAGATATAGGTTTACAGAGCATGATACACACGCCATGGATGACAACCAGACCCATTATCGCAGCAGGGCAAGCAAAAGCGAGGGCAAAGAGAGAGAGAGCTTGGCTAGGGTCTGCATTTTATTTTATAATGCCTGGATAGGGACCTCCCTCGAGGTTCAGAGGTCACCATGGCACCACTTTGGATAGCTGGGAGTCACATAATCTGAGCCTTAACTACACATGTGGGTTATAGGTCACTTTCCAAACTTTATGGTTAAGCATGTGGGTTGGCCCGTGGGCTAGAGTCCTCTGCATTCTTTTGCAGCTGGTGCACCAAGTTTTGATTGACAGATTTGTAGAGTATTCTCTCCTCCTCCAGGTATGGAGAATTAGGGTTGGGCAGGACCAAGATAGGGGCAACAGCACCAACTTTCATCCCTAGGACACCCGGAATCCCTCACTATCTACCTAAAATGATCAGATTAATGATTCCAATATAATGAAATAGATGATGCTGTTTTGATAAAACTAACTGGAGCTTCAAAACATGAATAATAAATGGACAACCATGACTGTTGTAGTCAGTTCTGCTATAATGCTAGCTTTAAAAATGAAGGTTTGCTCCAAGGTGAATGATACATAGGCAACAATTTAAGCATAACACAAAATCTGTGTTTGCTTATAAGTGATATCTTGCACGAGAAACACTATGACTACGTGAATGCAGAAAACTGCAACTGGGTGAACTAAGCCCAGCAGGAATACACAAAACATGCACATGTCAGACATCTCCCAGCCTCCTCAGTTCACCTCATTTGTTGTGAACTGCACCCATTATTAACATCTAGTGTTACAACTTTCAGACAACCCTCTTTCCATCACTTTACAGTAACTTACAAGCTTAAGTCCTCAGGTGTCAGCTTCCCAGGCAAAGTTTCAAGGTAAAGTGCCATATTTATGCAATGTCTGTGTATTTCTTAACCATTTTTTCATGCACAAAACTATGCTATCATTTTTATTAGGTTCCTCATTTTTTATATGTCATTGACAAACTTTTGAGTGTTACATATTTAATCCCAAATTTTCCATAAACCCTTTGTTTTCTATTGTATGATTTTGCAGAGAGCAGTGATTTTTAAGCATGTTTATGTTGTGTTATAACTGACTATATCATGTACCTGGGATGATTCAATGTTCCTATAACACTTCTATACGCAAAGCCTCTGTGAAAGCTTTGCAAGTTTAGGGCATTATGATTTATTCTCTTCACTAGAAATAAAGGTAGATCTTAAATATTTAGTCTAATTGGGTCTTTCCTCATTTGCTTAATAAAGTTAAAGTAATATATTTTGACTCCAACTAAATTTGCGAATACAATCATGACTCAATGATAGCACTTGACAAGAAATTAATTACCTTTATGGTTAAAATAACTTGATCATTACCTTAGTCATTTATTTTTTAGATTATCTTCCTAATTAAAACATAATAGGATAAAATTTCCCAAATTCCCAAGTTTGCGAAGCCATTGTGTTGCAGATGCTGAAATAGTTTGTATTTCAGAAACACCCCATTGTGCTTTCAAGGTATAACTGAGTACCTAAAGAAAAAATAAACCATTGCCAGGACTCCAACTAAACATTCAGATTAATTATGTCCACAGAGATATTGATAATCCCTTCCTTCCTAGATCTTCTTCTTATCAACTCCACAATTAAGAACATCACTGATTTCCTAAATCTGGGACAGACTCATGCTATCTGGTTCATATATGTTCTTTATTTCACCTTTGCTCACAATATCTTTTTAATTTTCTTATTTATATGTCCTCCAGTCCTCTGCTTATGAATCTGATCTGTAACATGTGTTTCAGCATTTGGACACTTCCACAGTGTGCCAGGCTGTATATAATTTGACTCCTGTGATTGAACAGACATAAAAACTCACAAGCTCTTGCGAGCTTTCAGGCAAAAATACTTGTAGCTAGAATTATCTGCTGCAATTTTGTTTACTTCAATTTGCTCAGAGGTATTTGGTGCTTATGAGAATAGTTTATGTTTTACCAGAAAAGCAGCTGTCAAGGGAGGAGTGCTGAGGTCTGGACAGAAGAAAATCAATTATTTTTTTGTGATGATGATTTAAAATGATTGGAAGATAGCCCAATGCAATAGTCTGATAAAAATATTTCTTTAAGAGTCAAGAAATAAAATTACTAGGTTAAAAGTTTAATTCAAAAAAGAGACAGAAAACCAAGGCCCACTGGTGGTGTCTCAAACCCTGTAGCACTCTGGCTGCAATGGAGATAATGTCTTCAATAATACCATCAATATGCTGCAAGAAATTCTCCTAATAATAGTTGTCTAAAAGGCCCTAATACTTCCATGTACAAATACAGTTGTTTCTATGATGATTTAATTGGCATTAAATACAAAAAAATATAAAGCAATGTTAGAGTACAAGTAGTAATGATAATAATTTATCCATTTTAAAACACAGCATTCAAGTCAGATCATTACTTGGATATTTATATAAACAGAGATGAAGTAAAGAAAAAAAGTTTCATAAAATCTATTGCTGAATCATGAGTTTTATATTTAATTTTAGATTATTTGTAGTACTCTTTACTATAGAAAATGCAATCATATCTATAACAAAATAATGCAATATTCAAATAATTACAACAGAAAACTGAGAATTTGTATTTACAAATCCTAAAGAAAATTGTACAATGTTCAAATAAATTGCTTATAAAGTATTTATGACAACCCAATAATATAAAAAAGTAATTTTAAAGGAAGTTGTTAATTAGTAATGAATGATTGGAACTAGGCATGGCAATGATAGTATCTATCACAGGTCACCACTATAGCAAATTCTCTGAAAGATATTTAAATAGGATGAAACATCTGGATCACCCAATTTACCACCCGTCAGGCTGAGGCAGGAAGTTTACTGTCACCAATTCCTATGAATTAGGCCAAACATAACTTATTTTTATTTAGCCCATATGGACTTAGGCTTCAAAGTATAGTTCATATCTCCATGGAGCCTCATTGCATAAGTCTGGGACAAACTAAAAAATATAAATATTAAGACATTTCATCCATCAAAAAACACACATATATCTTCATTTTGGAAGGATATTAAGGACACTGCTAATATACCAAGTCACAAATTTTTTGAAAAATAATAAAAAATCCTTAATATAGACTATTTCAAAACAAGAGATAAAAAAAGGTTAAATGGGGGGAAGTACCTTTTTATTTTATCGAAATGATATATACGTGTATAAAATTGCTTATCTTGCTTTAATGGGTCTCACCCTTGTCTATATTCACTTCCCTAATCTCCCTTATTAATCATTTTTCATTTTCTTTCTTAAGTGGTAGTGCTTTAAATATCTATTCAAATGTAGCCTTCTTATATTATTTTTTAAAAAATGTTTTAAATATTTTGTGTTCTAAGTCTAGTCTTTTCAACCATGTGAAGGTAATTTAAATTCTGCATCTTTTTAGATTATTATAGTATCTAAGGAAGCCTCAGTCAAAGAATTTAATATTTGTTGCTAAAGACAAGTGAAGACTGTAGCAATGCCTAGGAGCACAAAACTAGTACTGAGTGAAGGTGAATTTAGGTTCAGTGAGAGCAGACTCCATAACGAGTGAGAATGCCAGCAAAAAGAGGGAACGTGATTCTTCATGCTGTTCATTACTCTCAGGATGTCCAACACTGAAGGTGCGCTGCAGGCTTCAGTGGTCACTAAATGTTAAACTGACTGGAAGTCAAGCAGAAACAACAGCACAGCTTTAGTCAAAATGCCCAGCTTGCAAGGTTATCTGGCAGTAGCTTTCAGCAGGGTCCCATCAAATGGGTTGTCACCGTCAAATTATTCTGAAGCCACTTCACATTCATTTTAGCTTTTTCTTGAAAGCAGAGAAATATGGATTAGAGTAAAACCCGCTTAGCCTCTTGTTCAGAATGACCACCAAGGTAAGCTGGGGAAGTAAAAATTCTCCCTCTCTCTCTCTCTCTCTCTCTCTCTCTCTCTCTCTCACACACACATACACACAAACACACACACACACACACACACACACACAAAGCACCAAGGGCTTCCTCCTGGTTTGGGGTAGCTTATAGTAAAATACTAGGCAATTTACAATAACAGAATTCACATGTACAGATGGAGAAGAAATTCATTAAAAAGCACATCATAAAATAGAAAACGGGCAGTTCATAAAAAAGATGAGATTGAGTTTTTGAGGGTGATATATAATTCAACAGCACAACAACAAAAGAGGGCCTATAGTTAAATAGGATCTTAGACATTATTTGGGTTTGCTTTATCATTTTGTGAAGATGAACTTAAGCCTCAGGAAAGTCAAGTGACTTGTCTTATATCATAAAGGCACGACGGATTGTTTTTATTTTTCATAATTCCCAGTATGTGACTCAATGAAAGGGAGTCTGATGTTCAACTTTTTAGAGTTTTATTTGTTACCCATACAATACTACTGCTATGAGGTTTTGCAAAATGCTTTTTGTCATTATGAAAAAGTATGTTCATAATAAAAACAATAGTACTTCCTATTAAATTGTATTAGTTTATTATAAAACAAAACATTTTATTTTATCCCATGTTGGAAAGAAGAAATGTTTAATTTAAAGAAAATGTCAAGGTTATTTGGAACACAAATGAAAAATAATGTTCTGAGTAAGAAATTAAAGATAATAATGTTTATGAGTTTTTTTCCAAGACAATTGTTTTAAATGCAACATAGATTACTTAATGCCTGATTACTTAAAATATTGGAAAATGCAAATATCTTTAGGAAAAAGTGAATTGCTAATTTAAATGAATCTTAATGAATACTTTTTTTATTCAAATGTTTAAAAATTTGGTTTCTGAACATTGTTAATGGAATTTCCAGTGAAAACAATGTACCAGGAACTAAATCATGGTAAATATTCTTTTTGTTAAATGGAATATTATATAACTAATCATCATTTTCTTATTCAGGTATCAAGTTTATTGATTAAGTGTGTTGACTTCTACTTATATTGATAAAATTCTTGTTTTCATTAATCATTGCTGTGTTTTTACTCAGAATAACTTTTTTTACCTTCATAGCATTGACAATATATCCATTTACTATTAATAACTTTTATGTTTTCCACCACTTAATATAACTCTCCTGTTTGAAGCTGTACCAGTAATCATTTTCCTTATATACAGTCATGCAATCCATGTAGTACATAATTGATGTCTAAATCATAATTGACATGGAGCATTAATTCTTAAAGAACAAGAAAAAGGTCAACAAAAAGTCAATTTTGTAGATAGTTATAACTGATAAAAGAAAGAACAAAGACATTCTCCCCAAACTGGCACAAATAATAGTCGAAAACAAAAATGATCAGGAGAAAACAGAATCATAGATTTCCAGGGAAGGAATTGGGGGTAAAGGATCTTAGGTGGAGAAACCAGCCAATGGATAAGTCATCTAAATTGAAGTTACAGATAGACATTCATATGGGATTTAGAAAAGATGGTTCGTAATACCAGTGAGAATAATGTGAGAGGGAAGGAAAGGTGGAATTTTATTGTAAAGAATGTTGAAAGGATTCAAAGTTGAAAATGAGCACATATGTGTGTGCAAATGAGTGTATGTATATGTAAATATTTTAAAGTCTACCTCTATATGTTTAGCCATTTTAGCAAATTTACACCCTCTGCTTCCTCCAAATTTATGGAGACCTAATGGCTTTTTTTTTCTTTTTTTTTTATTTCAGCATATTATAGGGGTACAAATATTACGGTTATGTATATTGCCCATGCCCCCCTCCCCCCTTGAGGCAGAGCCTCAAGCATGACCATCCCCCATTCGTTGCACATCTCACTCATTATGTTTGTATATACCCATCCCCTCCTCCCCGCTCCCACCCGCCCAACACCCGACAAATGTTATTCCTATATGTCCACTTAGGTGTTAATCCGTTAATACCAATTTGCTGGTGAGTACATGTGGTGCTTGTTTTTCCATTCTTGAGATACTTCACTTAGTAGAATGGGTTCCAGC